>MU226069.1:1291795-1316052 GCA_018584345.1 Thuja plicata | reverse complement strand
TATATATTTTTGAATTTATGTATATTCGAGGGTGCACACACACACACACACACACACACACACACACACACACACACACACACACACATTCATGTACATGAACATATTGATACACAAATTTATAAATTTGCATATATGTGTGTATGTAGATATATATGTATATAGACATATAGATACATATGTATATGTATATGCATATATATACACACACATGTGTGTGTATACATGTATGCATATCTATACATATAGGTATATGTATATATGCATGCATACATACATACATGCATTCTTACTAATATATACAAGTATGGGCATAGGCCAAAGTCAAAGCCCCCATCAACAACATATGGACACTAGGATTAGGAAAACTTGTGGTCCCCAATGTGTTTATAATGTAAATCTAATTAGATCCCTAGCCAAAGCATATAATCCTAATGTCAGGTGCATTCATAATCCAAAAGGGTGGCTCCTTATGAGCCTAGATAGGGGTTATATTGTGATTTTTTTGGCCTAGATCCAAATTCCCAAGTGCCCATTGACTTTGGTGAATTAAGAAGAGAATATGATAAAACAAATAGGGCTTATAGGGTGAGGCTACTGTGAAATTTCAGACCCAAATCTTTGAGTAAAGAGGAAAGAGGGTTCATAGACTAGATGAAGGAGCCCTTTCACAATGACATCTTTGAAGACTACTCAATCAAGACCTACTTTTCCATGTGTTATATTTTTAGCATAGATTCTTAAGTCCATATGTCAATTCATCTAATGGACCTTGCTCTCTATCTTCAAGTATTGAAGCAAAACATGTCATTTGATTGTGCCACTTTCATTACAAAGTGGTTCTACAAGTCCCTCAGCTCTAGAAAGAAGGATCCCATCATTATACATGTAAATGGTACTCTATCACTTGTCATATCACAATGATATAAAGATATGAAAGACTTATCTTAAGGTAAGATTTGAAGAGAAAAATAAGCCTTTACTAGTCCATGAATGGAAATACATATGGGATAAACACTATCACAAGGATTATTATACTATTTTTAAGATTTTTTTGTTAAAGAGATTTGGATAGACTTGGGGGAGAGAATAGAATGGAGAATGTTAGATGATGCTTAAAGATTCTTAAGGCCCGAGGATTTTCTCTTGAAAATAGGATTGACCATGATTGGTGAGATTGGATTTTATATAAAGACAATACATTTATCAGGGTTTATGGTGCACCAATGACACCCCTTATAATGTCAAACTCTTTCCAAGGTAGAATTGTTTTCTAGGAGATTATATGGAAGCTTAACGAGGCTGACAAAACACACCTAAGGAATGCTAAGAAAGGTTCCTTCTTGAATACAGAATCATTTTAATTGATTTTCAAGTATTAGCCAAGGAAGGTCTAGAAATGGTATATAATCTCCTATAAATCTCACATAGTGAAGGTTGATAACAAGAGACAATGTGTTCTTGAACATTTTATTTGTGATGTGAGGGCCTCATACAAATTGTTTGCATATATCCACCAATATGGTGAATTAGAAGATTTGAGTAAAAATTACCACACCAAGAGGGAGATAATCACAAAATGAGAAAAGTGGACAAAGATCAAATTTGTTGAAGAGCATAAAAAAGGCAAAAACCATCATTTAGAGGGTCTCATGTAAATGTTATTGATTCTATCCTGAATATTAGGTTATTTATGTCCATGATAAAATACTTTAGAACATATCAAATTGCCTCAGGTCGAAGGGGCAACTCTTCTGCTACACCTGCACTAGTTCCACAAAGCCACCATTTAACAACTCCATTACAATACTTATTAATAGGTAGGAATCCCGCACTTGAACTCCCATCTAGAGGATATGAGGCTAGTTCGAGTGGCTAGGATGAGAAAAGTGAATATGATGCTCTTTAATTTTCTCTAATCCACGACCACCCATATTTTTAGGTCTACACACTTGATCTAATAAGGAAGAGGTAAATGCGTCATTTTCTCAATTTCATCCCAAAGGAATTTTTTTTTGAATTTTCTCAATCTTATCAATAATTGTTTTTAGACATTGAACAAATCATAGCATAGACAAAAAAATTCTAAAGAGATTCTTTAATAAGTTGAATCTTACCTGCTTGACTAAGAAGAGCTCCTTTCTAGCTAGCAAGTTTGGACTAAAACCTATAAAACATAACCAACCAAAAGGACTTCAACACATTGTTATCACAAAGAGGAAAACCAAGGTAAGTAGAAGCGAGACAACCCACCTTACAATAAAAAAAAATTCATGCAATCTTAGTTTTTCTTTGCAAGGGAGTATTAAAAAAAATAGTACTTTTACAAATACTGATCTTCTAACCTAAAGCTAATTCATAATTGAACAAAATAGATTTAAATATTTTAGCTTCCCACAGCATTGCTTCCACCATAATTAAGGTGTAATGAACAATCTTTTGATGATAACAAGCTTTCATAGGAGAAAAGGGATAAATCCCCTTCAAAAAATCTTCATTGATGGCCCTCTAAGTGGTTTCTCACAAGGCTTCTACCAAGATTACAAAGAGAAAAGGAGATATAGAGTCCCCATGTCTAATGCCTTTTATACAATTTTGAATAACCTTGAAGGAGACTTGTTAATATAATAGAGAATTTAAGGGCAAAAATAAGTTGGAAAATGATATCCACAAATGTTATCCCAAAACTAAATGCAAACAAAATTATAGAATGGAATTGTCAATTCACGCAATCATAAGCTTTCATGAGATTAAGCTTAAGCAAGAAACTAGCCTTCTTGTCAACTAGATTTAATGTTGACCTTTTATGAGGAAAACACTTCAATAAACCCACCTAAGAATAACATTGATTATAATCTAATTATGAATAGTGAAAATTTTATGAATGATGGTCTCAAATGTAAATCAATATAATATGAACACAAAATATTATAGAAGGAAATGATCATGAGAGGAAATGAATGGTATAATGGAGGATGAATTTGGCTTACTAGTTGCTAGAACTAAAACTAGAAAACCAAAGGGACCACGTATCATATCAAGAGAAGAAAAACCATAAGTAGTCCAATGTTAAAATAATTGGTGAACTTAGTTATTGCCTTAATTTAATTTGATTAAATTTACATGTAGCACACACTTACTAAGTACAGCTAAACTTGATCATAAATGGTGGATCGACTAGATCATGGTAGAATGGATTCTTGATGCAATGTACTAAGATGAAAGGATTCTGATTAGGGAAAGCCTAATCTTGCAATCCATGGACACAAACCCACACCCATACACAAAAACATACAAGATATAAAACTATAGAATAATAAATTCAAAATTCATATTATTAATATCTTAGAAGGTTACAATTTGTTACATTCATATGAGAACATGCCTTGGTCCACACTCTTACATGAGATCCTTAGCTCATATTCGCGGTCCACTTACAATTGGCTATCTACTAAACCATTCACTCACACTTAATCACTACCTAAAGGTTTGATCAATTGTCCTTACTATATACCTTGTTAGGACTCTAACAATCTATCTCTCATAGCAATTTGATTCCTCGAATGACCCTCCCATGCCTCCTAGTAGCCTGAAACCTAATATAATATTATTCTAATTACCCTATATCATGACCTTGGTGGATATTCTATTGGTTCTGATATTATGGAATATCCCAGTCAATGTTTCATCTTTCTACCTATAGTAATATGGTGATGCCTTCAAATTATTGCATCCTCTTAATGGTTCATTCCTTCAAAATAAGCCTCACTCTCTTCTAACTCATTCTTATTATCTAACTCATCTTGGAGATTACAAAATCCTATTTAGGATCCAAATGACTTAGTGATCGTGTATCCATTCCAAAGCTTGTACCTTCCTTATCATGACAATTCATCTTTCCAATGGGTTGTATGCTTGTCTATTAGAAAGTCCCAATATAAATCTATCTCTAACATTTTCATCTTGTCTATTATCTCATGGTACAATATTTCTACATGATTGTGCATATATCCTTAACACCTCTATTATTTTTACGTGTTTCAATATTATGCTTTTCTTCCTCCTTTCTCTATCAATCTATCCATAAGCACACTCATATGCCAAGGTCTTATTTTCTCCCACTCCTTGAGGAATTTATTTCTTCCTTTTTACTCATCCTCATTTATATTCATTCATTGCGTCATTCTCTTTCCTTCATATATTTGTATCTTTGTTCATTTTTCCATCCTCTTAGGAAATCACCCTTATGCTCATTCCCTTTCCTTCCAAATTCAACCTTATTCCCCATGGAAATCATTCTCGCGTGATTCTTTCTTTTGTATTCTCATGTACCTATAATGATATAGCCACTATTTTTTATGTTCTTAGTATGGAAATCTATGTGACTACCTTTGGTTTAATGCATTCATGTAACTCACATTGTTATCATTGATCCAATTTGATTGCATTGTTTTGACAACTTATGAAGTCATCTCTACATTTGGAATTTAATTATCTTAACACTAGGACTATCATATATTGTCTTGCCCCTCCTCTACATCATACTCCCATGTTATACATGTCTTCATTGTTGGAGCAACAAACAATGAACGTAAAATTCAGAATTTCACAACTAAATCAAGCACAATGCAATTGTCAATGATTCATCAAAAAGGTGTGTTTGTATGTACAATGAACTATCCTTGCACATACCAACCCTCCAAGAGGTGTGACACATTCAGAATATTTGGGACAAGTGTGAAGGCATTTGTCAAGTGTCTATGAAATGAGACAACTAAACAACTAAGTGAACTAAAGCTAGTTTGAATATGGCTACTATGTATAGGAACCAGATGATAGATAACTATATGTATAAAGGAAATTTTCATAATAAATCCCCACCTTAAGTGATACTTATGGAATATATCACTAGAAAATGAGTTTGTGATTTTTATTCAAAACAAAACAAAAGGAGTAATTTATAAGCTTGACATTTTGGATTTTTTTGTTGAATTACAGGCTCTAAATTGGCTATGCATAAAATATATTTTTTATGAAAATTCCCAACCCTTGACTACCTTGGATCTTGTGTGAATATAAGAGGCATGAATCATGGGGTTATCACAAGCACATCACAAGATTTCTTGGGATACCCTTTGGTGTTGGAATTGTGCTAAAAGAAACATGGAAATGGTTCTTGGCTAAAACCAAAATAAACTTCTCAATTGGATGAAGAGATTTGTTTATATGGTTGGTAAAATTCAAGTTGAGAATAAATTCCTTCTTGTCATCTTCGTTTACATTTCCTCTTTTTGGCTACCTTTTAAAGCTTACAATTAGTTGATCTAGCTTTTTAGGTTCTTCCTTTGGGCTAAGTGTAGACATATAAAAGACATGTCTACTACTTTGTGGATCTAATAAATTCAACTAAAATATAAAGGAGGATATGGAATCATTAATCCTTATACAAAAGGCATTCGACTTAATACTAAATGGATTGTTAGGGCCTTGGATGGCAATGTACAACAGAAGCTTTTGGTTCACCATCGTATTATGAAACTGCTATAATTGTGTGATCAAGGGAATTATGAAAATGATATATAAGTTGGTATTTTCTCCTTACTTCAAAACTCATGGTTCAATCACATTCACTTCATTTGTAAATCTTGATAAAATGCTTCAAAAATAATTATCCCGATATGATTAATTCTTGCAACATGGTTTATGTTTTGCTTACTCCACCTAGTGGAATTTCTTAGTTCAACTTGATAATGCCCCTCTTGCTACAAACAAATTCGTTAAGGGTAAACACTTATTTTTAAAAAAAACACTTATTCAAAAAATTCATTCAAGTTTTTTGCGACATGTGGGACCTGACGAGATCTAATTCAAAACCATGACACATATAATTTAAGTTGTCCCCTACCATAAAACCTCTAATTCTTCAAATTAAACCACTTGTTCCACATGAATTGTCCTACTTCTTGTCCACCCAATGCCATGATAACTTCTTTATAGATTAAAAATGGCCAAACAATAAAAATTTCTATCTTTTTTCTCTTAAATCTGTCTATAAAAAATTATTTCCAACTTTTTCCTTATTTACTCGCCTTAATTGTAAGTTGAATTATGAGTTCAATCATGTGTAATAGAACAAGTGCAATGGTTTTGAATTCTAGAGTTAAGACCTAACTCCAATTGACTGCTTGAAATATTTTACACATTAAGGTTCCCATTGGGAAATGTCTTTCCTTTGTCTCACTCACATGATCTTTTTTGTTCTATGTTAAAACCGACATTACTTAGAAATCATTTTGGTTCCATCCCCATTCCTTATGTTTGTGGAATTTCCTTTTTTCTAACCTCCATACACTTTTTATGCATCTATATAAGTCCTAGACAATAACTCTTCTTTGCCTCTCCTTCCACCTCAATATTATTTCACAAACCTTCAAGCACATTAGCCTAAAGAACATTTGAAAATTTTGTTGTCTTCTCTTACACTTTTATAGAGTTCAAATGGAAGATATGATCTTGTATGCAAAATTCTTCCCCGTCTCACTCTTTTGTAGTATTGTCTCTAGCTCTACCTCAATCTTTGAATCTCCCATGCAAATATACAAATGCAATTCAATGCTTTTGAGGGAACAAAATATTGGTTTTGGTCACATGACTAATGGAAATATTGACCACTCAAAAAGTTAATACCTTGCTAGTGTCTTTTGGGGCACGCAGGTTGACCCTTCTTTAGGGAGATCTATAGCTCTGGCAGATTTACTTTGTTCCCATTTGACATTTGGTTTTCTTCTTTTGGTGGATGTCTTTTTCCTTGCATATGTTGCTAGTTTGATGCCTTTAGAAGAAGATTGCAAGGTTCCTTTGGGGGTTTCAATATTTTCCCAAGATGAACTTTTTGTGCAACTACTATAAATATTTTTTTGTTACTTCATTTCCACTCCTCTTTCTTAGTGATGTTTTCTCTTCCTCAATGTTACGCTCTGAGGGATATTTTTATTCCAAATTTATTCAAATTTTATTCATTTCAACTAAGTCATCTCCTCTTTAGTTTGTGTCGTATTCTTTAGTCTTTGTTGGGGGTTGTCTGAGTTATAACTTGTTCTATTATGTCGTTTGAACTTTATTATGATACTTTACATTATGGTGTTCTTATCACCATTGTAATTAATTTATTTATTCTTAATCTAATATAAAGATTCTATAAAATGAAATGATAATTAATTTAATCACATTTAAAATTAATTTAATAAAGTAATCTAAAATTAGAAATTTCAATAATTAAATCCTCTAGCTATAAATTTACTAATAATTAATTTTAATGTGTAACTTCATACTTTATGAATAAAATGAATCATTTTTAATAAATTTTCATTTTAAATTTATTCCTATTCATTTATGATTGACTGAGAATATTTACGAGAATCATATGACCTATACAATTGTACTACTTAGTTGTCGCCTACAGACAACAATGATTTGAAAAGTATATTCAAGGGTGGGGATGTGTCGGTTGTCACTTAGCCAACCAGGCCCCCCTTCTCCACATGTTTATGGCTACCAAACAAAGGCAAGGCATTAAAGCCTCCTTACGTGTGGGATGGTAATATAGGATGTCATGCCCTATGGGAAGGTAATTTATTTCAAATCAAATGTTACTATTACCCCTTTAGTTTTGCTTAGAACGGGGGTCATCCCTAATGATATTTTTTGGAAGATTTGTTGATTCCACTCCTTCCAAATTTCACACACTGTAAAAGAGGGAGTTACAATCCACTATCCAAAAGACATTAATCTTTTATTGATAATCAATTATGCATTAAAAGGGTTGGTCATGTCGTTCAGAAGGGGCTCAACCAATTTACTCAAGACAAACTTCCAACATTCACTAGAAAAGGGGCATTCAAATAGGATATAGTTTGCAATATCTCTAATAACTTTACATACTCGAACCCACAATATCCAACCTCTTGAGATGATCACCGGTGAGTATTATTTTCTTAATGGCCACCTAAGAAAAGGCTACAACTAAGGAAGATAGTATTTTTTCAAAGACAAGAGGGATAGTCAGTCCTATTTTTTATCTGCATTTTTAACCACAAGATATCGTAGTTTGATATTGTAGATGTATAATTTAGCCATACTCGATCTAATTGTATTTGTTGCCTCTGTGATAAAGACATTCATTTTCTTGAACTCCACTTTTAGGAAAGTCACACCATCCTAAGATATCTCTAGCCTAACTAAAGGACACCATTTCCATTTGGTTCTCTCATCCTCTACACAAGGTTCTATGTAAGTCCCTTACCCTAGAACACTTTAGGACTTTGAGGGATGCTCTGACTTCACCAAAATTCTAAATCTTTGACAAGGCATGGGCCTTTTCCTATGACTCTTCGCAAAACATCACTTTCTTGTCATCTTTGATATCCCACATGCAATGATCCATAATTATTTTTATACAATCCAACATGACATTCTAGATTATGGACCCTCTAGGTGGATTTATCATGGTTAAAACACTTCCAACATCCTTACTATCTAAAAATTTATTCTAGAGTTTCCTCGCCCATTTGGCTTGAGGTTTTGAATACATGTTCCATACTAGTTTGGAACCCAAGGCACAATTGAATGTGACCCATTTCTTTAGCCCCACTTCACTTGCATCTTTTGTAAGCATATATTATCCCGTGCCACTACAGGAATTTTTTGCAGTACTTGGATCCTTTCTAAAAAAAACCCTAAATTATTATCTCTAATTATATATTTCTTCTCTAATATCTTTAGACTAGAAATCGTGTAGATCTTAACATCGTGATTCTTCTTGTGGAGAACAACCATTTACCCTTCCACGAGTCCAATATGTTTATGTAGTTTTGGCTCCAATTTTTTTTTGAAACAAGCCTCCACGAAGAGGAGCACACCAAAATCTACTTACTTGGAAGCTCGCTAATTTTAAAGATAAGGATGAAAGAAATTTCTTGTTGTTTCTTGATATCCATATTGAAGAAGAAAACCTTGTCAATTCACATTTTTCCCTAAGGCCTGACAACACTTCTCCAAATTTCTCTTCATGGTCCTAGCCCCCTTTTGAGTGGTCCCCATAAATAATAGTGTGTCATCAACAAATTGTTGGTGTATGATTGGATCTATATTTGATGCTACTCTTAAACTTTCAATCTCTATTAACATTGTCTTGCGGATGAGGTAGCCCAAAGCTTCAACCATAATGATAAAAAGGGGGACATAGGATTATTTTGACACATCTAATTGTACCATTCCCTCCCCCCCAAAACCCAATTTTTTAACATTTTGATGAGGAATTCCCCATCTACCTGGGATAACTTTAAGAAACCCCCTCCTAGGAAATTGTGTAAAATCATGGTGAATCGTACATTAATATAGAGGAAAAATTTTCTTGATGATAGCGATTTTTTTTTCCAAATTAGGAAAATAATATAAAGGCGAAAGTAAATTTTTCCCTGCCGAATGAAAATTCCATAAAATCCTAGCCAATAATACATTAATGTAGGGGAAATATATATATTGTATGCGGCGAATTTTTTGCTTTTGAAGTAAAAAAATTATAATATATGAGGTAAATGATTTTCTTTTGAAGGTTAAAAAAATATTTGTACTGGCAAATTTTATGTGTCGTTTGAAAATATATTTATTTTATTGGCTAATCTATCGTTAATTATGGGGAAAATAAATATTTTATTGGCAATTTTCAAAAGATGGGACTTGTCAATGCATCATGTGGGCCAACGCCAACTAATAACGTGTTTGCAGATTAAACACATTGGTATAGATAAGCATGAAAAGTTACATCAACACGCAACCTAACAGTAACATCCATCATTTTATAATGTCAAATGTCTTATTTGAGACCGTTTGACGATCCTAGATCAATGGCTGAAGTTTAATTCTGACCCAATTTCTTGAAGGAAATAGAGTTCTCCAGGAAGTCACCAGAATGATGACATGTATCAAATTAATCTGCACCATAACCATTATCTAATTAATGCAACATCACGTAATGAAATCATTGTTTACAAGTATCAAGTCTTACATCTGTTTACGTGGATGGCTGATAATGTATCGTAGTTGTCGTTAATGAAAGAAAAGTTTTATCAATGACACTAAATCTGGCTATTTCTAATTTCACATAGTCGCGCATTTAATATGAAAGATTTACATAATTCTAAAGGACAAATGAGCTAATTTCACACACTCGTGCATTTAATATGAAAGATTTACAAAATTTTGAAGGACAAATGAATTAATTAGGTTAGAGAAAGAATTGAGGGCTATTTATAGATGATCTACGCTTCTTTCTTCTTCAATTCTCCTTTGGTTTGGGTCTTCCTTTGCTAGTGCTTAAAAGATTGCCTCTGTTTTAGGTCTTTAGGTTGTATAATTTTTGATATTCTAGTAGTTGTTTTTTGAAGATGGACACTCCTATCTGTTTGATAAGCACATCTGCGGAGGAATAGAAGGCCTTTTTGGGCCCGGTCTCAAACCAAACCCTTGAATCAGTTTGCAAGGAGTTTGGAGCCTTAACAAATGAGGCAATGAGGATGGTGTTGGGCCGTGAATTTTTGGAAAACGTCGATAGGTACCGAGTTAACACGAACATTACATCTGGTTTTTTGGCATCTCTTATGGACCTCGGGGGAGAGAAGGTGGATATGCTCCTTTTGTTAAGGAAGCTATTCAAGAATGAATTCCTGGGTGATGTTGTTGAGGTTGTCGTTTATGCACAATAAGGGGTGGGAATCCCTTGGGCAAGTGATTTACGCAATATTTTCGATTCAGATCAATATGTGGCCATTCAACCTTTTCTTTTGAACCTGGATGTTCAGCAGTTGACGCGCCATAGGAAATGGGTGCATATTGGTAGGGATTTTCTTTGCAAATGGTTTATGTTGGATGACTTGGTGGACTACGGATGGTTGTATGACTTCGCAGACCTTATCGTCTCTGAAAAGTTCTACTTATACGGAGGGGGAAATCCTTAGTGTTGTGTCCCTATGGCCTCCACCTGAAATTTTGAAATTTTCACTCTAGTAGGTTTTGTTTTGCCACTACCTCGCAACCTCCCTCATTTTGTCTTTAAAGTTTTGTAGGGACTTCAAGTCTCCAAGTCTGAATATTATAAATTTATAGAAAATATTAATGAAAACTTTGCAACTTCATTTTAGTTTGTTTTTATGGATTTAAATTTAAAATATGTATGTGTGAGATATGTGATTTTATAATTTGTGAAATTGAAAATGAACCAAACAAATGTTAATGTATGTGTGTTATTTATTTAACAATAATAACTTAATATTACTTAACTTTTGCATGTATCATGTCACATGTGTGACTGTGCGACTGCCGAATTGTGAAAGTTTAAAGTACTTAGTTATTCTTTAAACTTTAAAGTAAAACTAAAATCTAAAACTAGCCAATGCCAAATGGAAATTTATAAAACATCTAATAATTACAATGTCCCGACTCCCAGTCACATCGAGTTAATATCGCCTCTTTGGTTGCCAAGTTGTCTATCGTCACTGGCAACTGCAAGTGGTATGTACATTTGGCAACTGCATGTGGTATGTACATTGTACTATCAACTATGAGTATTGATACCGTCGACACGTACCTTAAATATGTTTGTTTAGAACCCTAAATTGTAAATGTATTAATCGAGACCGTTGATTGATCGTAGATCAATGGCTGGAGTTTTATCTTGGGCCTAGTTTCTCGAAAGAAACTGATTTTTGCAAGAAATCTGCAGAATGGATACACGTTGCAAGGTTGGAATGATAACTTGTAAGAAATGAGTGTCCTGTCAGAGTGACAGTGACATTCTTTAACTGTGATGGTCCACTCGTTAGTCATCAGGCACATCGCACGGTTTCCAAAATTATACTAGTATAGATTGTAGTTATTAGTATAGCCACTATATTAGTAATTTCCCACACTCGTGCATTAATGGGAATGATTTACCTAAAGATATGGAAGATATGGAAAAATACTATTTATAGATGTTCTTGCTTGCTTCTTCATCAATTTCAATTTGCTTTTGCCTTTCAGCCTCTACCCTCTGGTTTTAATTTTTTATATCTGTGATTCTGTAGATTCGTAGAATTTCAATTTTTTGTGTGTAGTTTGAAGATTTAGGTTTTTTAGTTTAGGGTATCGAGACTCTGCAAGTAGAAATAGAGACACCAATTAGGTTGAGAACCACATCCACTAATGAGCAGAATCCCTTTATGACATGATACCAGATGAAGTTCTCACTTACATTTGCAAGGAAGTGGGCACTTTCAGTAACAATGTTGTGTTGATGGTGCTCGGCCATGAGTTCATTCGCAAAGAGAAGAGATACCGCGTTAGCACGAACATTATGTCTTTCTTCCTAGCGTCTCTTCTCGACCTCGGAGTAGAGAACGTAGACATGCTTATGTTGCTGCGGAATGTTTTCAAGGAACAATTTCTGGTGGACGATGTCCAAGTCGTTGTCTTCGTACAACCGGGGTTGGGTATCACTTGGGATAATGAAATTAAAAAGCTTATTTAGCAAGGCAGCAATGTGGACAGGCAACCCTTCCTACTTAACCTTAATGAAAGGCAACTGACGCGGCATCAGAAGTGAGCACGACTAGGGATTGACTTCCTGTGGAAGTGATTTCACCTCGAGGATGGGGTGGAGACGAACTACACATGGATCGACGAATTCGCGAAGATTATCCTCCACAAACAATTATTCTCAGACAAGGAAGGAGATGAAGACCCTTAGTGTTTCTGTTCTTGAAACAAGGGTTTCAGTAGTTCGTTTTGTTTTTTTTGTTTTTTGTTATATGATCAACTAGTTCCCTTGTGGCAACAAATTTTGTAACTATTTTTAGGGATACTTCCTATTCAGTGATTCACAGTCACACCATTTTGTAGGGGTTTACGGTGCAACTATAGTCTAAAGTTAAACTCTATAATTATAAAGTATATTATAATATTAGTGATGTAAATTTTCAAAATAATTAATGAAAAATCTGTTCTTCGACTCTTAATGAATGATAATATTTTGTTTGGACTCTCAACTTTGTAATTTTGTTTAAATTGCATGATTATTATAATTTTTCTATCTTCCTCCGGAAACGAGACACGTATCAGTGGGTGAGATAATAGATTGACTGTGTAATTTTGCTTAATTGCAATTTTGTAAAGAAATATAAGGACTAATAGTAATATATTGATAAATAATAAATTATATGCCCATTCACATTGCCATATCAATGTGTGATATCATATAATATGAACCAAACAAATGTAACAATGTTTAATGTATGTGTGTGATTTATTTAAGAGTAATAACTTAACTTTTCCATGTCAATGTATTATGTGTCATGTGTTTGACTGTGGAATTGTAAAAGTTTAAAGTGGAATTATCAGTTTCTATTTTATGGGTATTAATAATTAGACATTTATCAGTTTGCATTTTATGGGTAGTAATAATTAGACATTTATCTGTGATTGCAATATTTTAATTAGTTTCTTTTATATTAGATAGTTTCAATATTTAATTTAATTTAAATTTAATAAATTTTTGGCATATGGTGTTACATGTAACTGTATTTTTGGCGACCGTTGGATGAGCAGAGATCAACGACGTATGGTGTATTTCGGGCCGAAAGGGAAAAGAAACCTCATTTTTGCAATCCAATTTCAGAATCACGACACGTGTCCACTCACACAATCGGTGTCATTCAATAAATATAATTCAAATTTTTTTCATTTATTTCTTTTTAGTTTAACAGTATTGCAGAGGCTATTTATGAAAATCAAACTTGTAAAAATTGTATAAAAAATTATTATAGTATATAAAAATGGGTTTTTAGTTTTATTGGTTAGTTTTTAATGACGTGTGAGGTGACTGGGTGACTAGATGTGAGGTATTGTACTACTGACAAGTGAGAAGCCAAAAGTTAATGGGACCCGTGACACATGATAGTGACTGCCAGCGACCGTTGGATGAGCACAAATCAACGACGTGCGGTGTATTTCAGGCTGAAAGGGAAAATAAACCTCATTTTTGCAAACCTATTATGAAATCATGACACGTGTACACTCACACAATTGGTGTCATTCAATGAAAATGTGTGAGGTGAATAGCTGACTACAAGTCTATGAGTCTATGTATGACGTATTATACTACTGACAAGTGACAAGCCAAAAGTAAATGGGAACCGAGACACGTGATAGTGACTTCCATGACCATTGGATGAGAAATGTATCAATGACCCAAGGTATATTTCGGGCCTATTTGGGGAACGGTCACTTCTTTTTGCAAATGTCCCCCAGAAACAGGGCACATGTCATGAATTAACACTCAGCTAAGTTTAATTAAAATCAAAATTGGAGTAAAATTATAACTTAACATTTAATAAGCAATAAGCTCAATTTCGGGTCCTAGTGACCTCATATATTTGTAATGTCAAACAATTAAGTGACACATGTCCTAGTGACCTCAGATATCTAGAGAAGCAATAAAAGTTAACACGAGTCACGACTGATGACTCAGTACTCATGATTGTACAATTTTAACCTAAGTTTTTATATTTTCAGTTCTTACCCGTATACTATATTGGAGATTCAGAAAAAGGTTACGACTTCTAGATTGAGGATTGAGGAATGCAACAGAGTCTCTCAGCTCTCTGCCCACTCACAGTCTGCACAAATTGAATTTCTGGGTAAAATCCTGAACACCCACGTCCCACCCTTTAAATTTTTCAAATCTTGTGGTTTACTGTTTAGATTGTAGTTGTAGAATTAGGGTTGAATTTTTAATCACGCCTGTAAATTGTAGTTGTCACCTATGTAGAATTATTTAAATTTTCCTACAAGTAAACAGTAATACCAGTATACCACGGTCCATGATGGGAAAAATAAATACCAAGACTACGAGTAAAAGACAAAGAAAGGAAACATAGATAATAGACTTCCACAAACTGGTTAAAACACCAGGTTTCACTGAATTCCATGATATTTTTGATCTTGTTATCCATGGAAATAAGGAAATCATGGAAATTAGATTTGCACTTGGAAATAAGTGGAAAGATCCAATGAAGGATTCAAAATTTTGTCCATTTAACAACATGGTAAAGGCAAAGACAAATAAAATTGTAGTGTGGGTTGCTGGGTCAGCACACATGGCGTTACCTCAAGTATTCTCTTGTCCAGAAATTGTCATGCTCCATGCCAAAAATTATGATGAAAATAGAAAAGCAATTGTCAATAAAAATACTCAGGAGGAAATTTTGTCGATAACCGAGACTGAATTTTCTAGTCTGTTAGACCTAGGGTTTGAAGCACAAAACTCAAACGTGTACATTGACCTGGGAAAGCTGGCAAAGAATTATGAAAAAATAGATGCAATACAGAAAGATTCATATATCAGAGGAATAACAAGCAGTTCTAGTCTGCATCTAGATCATAAGCCTCCTTATGATTATGATATTTTTGTGCAATGGGTTCAGGATAGTATTTCCTTGCTAGCATTTTTTTGGGGATTGGATAGTAACAAAGAAGTGGGTGCCAACATTCTTGAAATGATTTTTCATATTCATTGTGAAAAAGAACCAGTAAAATATAATTTTATTGAGCACATTGATCATTGCATGCAAGAACAATTACTAATGATTAAAAGAGGTTCATAAAAGACATTTAGGTTCACAACCTACTTATGCTATCTTCTTTTAGCAAAGCATTGTGCAATATTTTAGACAAACAAGCTTCAAAGCCAGGTCCAAAATGCAATATATGAATTGACACCTGAGATAAGGATGAGTGATAATAGAAGGAACTATAACAATTTTGTAGAATTCTTTTTGGCACCAATGTATCATAAAATTACAGGCACTCTATTGCCTAGATTGTCTGTGTCTTGTAGATATTACATTCAACTCAGAAATGAAATACAATTGGTTGACTGGTACTTCATGGAAGACTACATTGTGTTAAGGTTTTACGGTTCAGTGGTAGAACCCTACAAAATTCCAATACATGTTACAGATAGGGTATTTTCATTGGAATATGTTCGGTAGATGGAGAGCACAGATGTACTCTTTAATGGCCAGCAAAAGAAAATGATATTTCCTTCCTTGCCTTTCTCATTGGGAGGGTTCACATTTGAGAGAAGAGGATTCAAAGTGGCAGAGGATTTTTTTTTCAATTTTTCATTTTGCTGTTGAAAGTCATTGGCAGTATGATCCACTAAACATAATTGGAACAAAGCTTAGAGCGAATGGGAGCTCCACAAGAAAATGTTAACATGAGAGTATGCCATTGATAGAAAAATTTAAAAACATGGAGTCTTGGGACAAGGTCAAAAAAGAGATGGAGAAATACGCTGCTGAAAATAATATTCAATACAATAATTATCATCAAAAATTATGGCATTGCACAAATAGAAAAGAAAAGTGCAGCATAGGACATCCTAGAATTTCTACCAGCAAGATGCTCAACCATCTACAAAAGTTATTTCAAAAAACCCAACGCTTCAATGTAAAGATGATAATTGGATTACAACCAAAATTTCTGATTTTTGGGAAATGAGAAAGAATCTCAACGAGCCAAAGACCTCTCCAGATCTTTATGATGTGGATGAGGATGAAATATTTAGCGATTTGTGGAATGCGGAGCATCCAGCTGAAGCATATCATAGCAATTATAATCGTCAAGATAATGAGAATGAGTGAGATTCTGTGAATCCCACATCAACTAATGTATATTCAATAACAATTGCTACTGGAGTCGATGCATCCACAAAATAAAAATATGACAAAGGGGTAAAGATTGTAGAAAAAATGGGTTTTCCAAGTAGGGGTGGTCTGGGTTCCACAGGAGAAGGGCATTGGTATCCAATTGCCACACCTACTCCACCAAAATGTGGTGGGACACTAGTAATTGGAGGTTCATCAGAAAAAGGTACTAATCAGCCTCATACACTTGCACCTTCATTTGTTCTAGCTTCAAATCTAGTTCCACCTTTGCCAAGCACTCAGATTCAATCTAAATCAAGTGCCACTCCTACTGGTGGGGATGACATGGGTAGTACTAGTGGTTCGAAAAGGACATTACAACAAGGCATGAAATCAGTGGATCCTAGAGATCAAGGAAGTGTAAAAAAGCAAAAGGTTATGACAATAATGCCAATGGTGTATGTGACTGTGAGTCCAACAATTGCCACACCTTCAGGACAAAACCCTCCGAACAGTCCAAAAACTCCACTTGTAATGGGTCAAGGTGTTACTATTACTAATCCTCATGGTGCAATTATTAGAACCATAGGTGGAAGCTCATACATTGCTGCAAGTTCTATTTCACCTTTCAAACATTCAATTGTGTCAAAAAACCCTGATTTTTGTTACAATGATTTTGTAACTAACTTGGAACAAACAAAAAATAGGAATAGACAAAATACTAAGACATTAAAGAGGGATGCAATTGTTACAGCTTGTGATGCAGAACCTGCATCAAATAGGCTATTTCCCACATATGACCTAAACAAAGAAATGATGCAGTTCATGGTTTTTATGCCCCGGCTAGAGACAACAATCCACCAGAGAGTCAGATAGATACATCTGAATTTCAAGTTAGCACCCTCCAAATGGATTTATCCAAAATTAAAAATGTAGACAAGATAAATGTGTCAAAAATGACCAACCAAGTGGTCTATAGTCCAGTGATGAAGTTGGAGAGAGAGAATGGAAAGCTTAAGGGCAGAATAGAAAAGTTGCAGGCAGACCTGACAAATGAAAAGGCAAAAAAGAAAGCAACATATAACAAGTGCAAAGAATTACAGAAAAGGATAAAAAATTCACCCTAGATAAAGAATCAATTGGATAACAAGAACATATGGAGGCAGAACTGAAAATTGTGAGGGAAAAATTGGAAGAGAGAAATAAAAATCTCAAGGATGAAAAAACCTCTTCATTAAATTTATACAAAAGCGTGGAGAGTGCGGCACAAGTAAACAATAAATTAAAGAAAGAATTGGAGGATGAGAGGGTAAAAGAAAAACAATGGGAAGAGAAAGCAAACTAGTGTGAAGAGGAAGCAGAGAAAATTAAAAAAATAGAGTGAACACCAGTTGTCAGAATTGGGAGAAGAGCTAAAGAAGGAAAATAATACAATTTAAATTTATGAAAACAGCTTGAATGACCAAATGAAAAATACAGTCAAGAAAATAAAAAGAGACCTTTGGGGGAAGATAAAGGTGACTGGTGATAGGTTTTAATTGAATGAAATTCTTAGATATGTTTTTGGGAAGCTCAAAGAGCACATTGAGAAGAACAAAAAAAATTGTCAGAGAGAGAAAACTACAAACAGATTTTGCATCAAATCAACACAACCAGTGACAGGCATTTGGCAAGCAAGGTAATTCATGACCGCATTCATGCATCAATAAAATCAAACTCTATCTTTCAAAAATGTTAGAAACTAAAGGAAGTAGACAAATATTGACCTTCCAAACGATGCAAAATGGAGCATACTAAACAAACAGGTAGAATCATCTCATAAAAAATAGTATGCGAAAGTACTTTTAGTTTCAATCATCTCTATATTATTTTTCTATTGGCTTGAATTGAGTTAAAAGTAACAAGTTTGAACTTTGTTGTTTTAAGAGAATGAATGTAGCAGATGTTATAATGCTATTGCTAATTTACTAAACTGACTTGTCAAATGCAGAAATGTACAGTTGTAGAGATGTTGTACTAGTCTTGACTCTTACTAATTTTGATTTTGAGACTTCACATTAGGCAAATCGACCTAAAGCTATTGTTGGTCCCTTGTTTCTATAAAAGGAATTTCAGGGTCATTTGCTAAGGGTAATGAAATTGAAATTGGGTTTCAACTCTTGATTCATAATTCATTGTCAATTCACTTTTGCAAACAGAATCACACAAACTTGTGTTATTACTACTATTAATGAATGAATTATTACATTGTGTCATATTTGTAAATAAATTAATGAGAATCTCTATTTCTAAGAATTGTATCATATGAATTGCTATGTTTTAAAAAAAAATTAAAAAAATCTTTAAGAATTGTACCATATGAGCTAAATAATGCAAATGAAAACCATTATTAATTGTACAATTCATGACATTATCAACCACATTCATGTTTTTGACATTGGAATATGATATTATGCATGATTGATGAAGAGATACAGAAACTCACAGTACATACTACAAAAAAAAGTTTAATAAATACCTAGGACCTACTTTTACAAAGGTTCAAGTTGCCACGTCATATCTTTATCAGGATCCTCAGATTCATCGTCATCAACTTTATAGCTTCCTTAGTTCTTCGATATGTTTTCTTCACTCTACATACCTCCACTTAACTCAAGTTCAACGCTAGCATTACCAATACCAGTACATGAGTCAATGAAAGTCACATCATTGTCTCTGGAACTCCCACTTTGGTTTGAAATGTTGCCCAACCCTCTTCTCTAACATTTCTTCCTCCACAACTTCAGTGCCTTATCGTAAGGAAAAGTATGGACTTCATACCTGGATGTATAGAGCCTCAAGCAATTTTCCAAATTCTTGTCTACTTTGTTTCTTAGATTTGACTTTAGGAACCCCAAAGCACTGAAAACTTTCTCATCCTCCACTGACCCCAATATCATGGTCAGACATAAATCAACAAGCTTGAAAAATTCTGATATTAAATCAATCAACATTTTTCTCTCAGCTAGATATTTCCAAAGCCTTATAATTGATCCATCTTCGTGTGGGTTTCACATAATATTATATTGTTCCCTCATTGTCTGTGAAAAATGGCTCAATTTCTCTCTCAAACGAGATTCATCTAAAATTCCATTTAGAGTTACTCCATTTGACTCTTTGGTTTTGCAAAACTGATCTATCAAAGTTAGTAGCTTAGTTCGATAATCTTTCAAATTGTTGATACTCCGATACCAAGGAAACATAATAGACATGGATTCAAGTAGTTTGACTAGAGGGAATCTTTCTCTAATATCTGAGGAAAGATCATAATTATTGCGCTTCACAGAAGCAATTACAGACTCAACGATTTTGGTAAAGTCTTCCCCTTTTAACACTTGATATTCACTTCCTGTGGTTCCTTCCTGGTTCCTCAGACTCGACCCTGACAAAGTAGTACATTAGTATCTCAACTCCACGTACTTCTACACATAACTCCCTATTTGCACCGATCTTTAAAAAGTTTTCTAAATTGTCCAAATCTGTGATTTTAAGCCAGCTGGCAAATTTTACATCATCACATGATCGATAGAGATTATTGAGTGTCATGCATGTCAATTTATGAAGCGCAACATATTCTGCAATATACATTTCTCTTTGCTAGGCCTTTTTCATTATATTTCTCACTTCCTCCAGCAGGGGGAGAAGACCTGCTAACATTAAGAGTGTCTCTACATTACTTAACCTTCGCAGAAGATCAGGAAATTTGGGTAGCCCTTCTTCTTCATGACTTGAGTTCAATAGACCAAGCAATGATTGATATTCTGAAAAAATAATCGATGCACTGGTCCATCCAAAGAGATCCATCTAGTATCATTATCCTTCATAAGCTTGTTCCAGTCGGTAAGTCCTTCGGCAAAGTGTTGAAATTCCCTCGATCGTTTCAGACTTCGATAGAAGTATTGGTAGAGATCTTTGATTAAAACTTTAATTTTTTGTACGGCAGCATGCTTGCTGACAACTCCAAATTTTAGATTCATTATGTGGGCCATGCAATGAATGGGAGTAACGTAGGGTGCACAAGAAGATTGTATCTTTGTGCAAAGACCACCCCTGTGGCCTTGCATTACTGAAGCTCCATTAGCTCCAACACACACCAACTTATTGGCAATCATCATGTCATTTATACCTCCATATTCAATTAGAGATAACTTTACTAGTTCAAATAAATTTTCTCATGTTGCATTATCCTTCATTTTAGCAACAGTTAGTAGATGAGGTTGGCAGACAAAATTGTGTACAGTATAAACATGCATGCATACCCACGAAGTATTATCTATTATTGTAACCTCGTCTAAAGACAATGCAATAAAATTTGACTCTTTAAATTTTGCCTTTAGATCCTCTTTTTCAACCTCGGCAAGACAACTTGCCCATTCCCATCCACTATTTATTGACTAGTGACTGTTAGGATAGTTACAAACTTTTAGAAAGTGTAATAAAGTACTCAATGATGGGTAGTCTGTCATAGGACACCCTCTGCTCAAAATATTAAAGACAACACTTAACTGAACAACTTTTCCCATTAGTTCTACTTCCAATGCTTTTCCAAAACAAGCTTCAATAGAGCCTTTAACTTGAGCAAGCATTTTATTCTTCTGAAATTCATATAATTCTTCATTCCTAACATGCAGAGATTCATCCTTTTTTTTCCATATTATCACTAATTTTTGAACTCCATCTATGGTTTTCTTTTCGTAAACTTTACCCATATGCTTCTCTATGGTGTTGATTTTTAACTGCAACCTATTTTCCTTCTTATTTATCTTGGTGCAAATCTTACATATGCATTCTATCGAAGGCTGACCTTCAATTGGATTTTCCACTGGTTCAATGAATGGATACTTTGACACCTATTCTATTTGAAAATTCCTTGACAATTCCCACTTTCGATCATTTTTTGATTGCCTATCCTTCTTTGAAATGTTTTTTCTTTTCTTTTTCCCTGCACCATCATCATCTCTGACATTCTCAGTCTCATCCAAGTCAATTATATCATTATGGCTACTCTGGGTATTTAACTAAAAATCTTCTTCAAGTTCATCGTGATATGAGATATCAGGTTCGCCTACTTCTGCAATATGTCATGTAGTTTCAGGTTGTGAATCTTCAAAATCTACTTGTGATGAAGTAGCTTCCTGATTTTGGACAAAGACATTTACAACACCATGACCAAAGTACGATGATAAGGTTCTACATTTTGCTGGCCTCTCTTGGCTTTCCCCACTTGCAGGAGCCTTACCCTTATTCTTGTTCAACATCTCCATTCTCCAACGACTTCCAGTGCAAAAAAAAATGTTAAATTGTTGAAGAAGTGACAACAACCTATAATATATATAAATATGATTCTGGATTCATTGGCCCTAAAATCATGTCTGAGATCTCCCTGGTCACCACTGTTCGCTAACTGGTTACCACTAAATAATAATGAACTCAAAATTACAGAGTCACAGAATAAGTATCACTTACCTTTGCCTCAAATTAAATTGCAGTCGCGACTCGCCAATGCAGTATGTAGTTGCACTCAACAATCTAAAACTTCGCTATTGATCAAATAGAGATATCAAAATGTTTTTATACTAATCCTTATTTAGCAAATTTTGCGGGAGGTATTAGGTATACAAATATTTGGTGAAGCCCGCGTAATTGTAACACGTCTTTTGTTATTTTCGAGGCGATAATGGGTCGTCCAATACCTTCGCATGATTAATAAAGTTGGTGAAATTATGTCAGTTTGAGACACGCGTCTGTAAAATGCCAAGCGAATTTGGGGTCGCCTATAAATATATATATGTATAAAACTATTGGCGAATATAGGTCATCAAAATTATAGACAATTTTTTTAAATTTACGGGGACCAAAAATTATATTCCATTGGCGATAATGTGAAAGAAATGGAGAAAATTAAATAAACCGATGGGCGATGGGCCTAGGCATTGGACCCAATATTAATAAATGTTGGGTGATAGGTTCAATCCAATATATGAAAAATATTTTCCAATTCCTGGGTCGCCGACATGCGACATTCGCCAAATGGCGAATAATCACCACTAAAGTTTCTGCTGCCATCTACCTAGTCATAAGCCTTTCAAATATCCAATTTTACTATCATACATTCTTGATAGAGTGGATAGCTTCATGTGTAATAATAATGCCTTATGTGATGGATCTTCTAGGATTGCAACTATTCTGCTACTTAGATATGATTAGTGACAACATCTTCTTTAGTTTATTTTTTATTTTTTGTTGCTATCTTATAATTTACATTGCAAAGTGAAATGGGTCTAAAATCCTCCATGATGGACTACCTATTTATTCTTGGGTATGTGTTTTAGAAAGGTGTTGTTCCAATATTTTAACATAATGGATTTTTTCCATGCATCCTCAATTGTTGAGTAGAACCCAATAGCAAATGTGTGCCAAAATCTATGGAAAATACATGACAATTTATTTGAGCCTAAAGATTTATCTCCATCTAGCTGAAAAACAATTTTCCTAACCTCCCCAATCAGTGGACCACACACCTCCTTATTTTTTTCATCAATGATTATGCCTGACATTGAGCTCAATACCTCCTCTTGAATCTCCACATCAACTATTATGTTGGAGTTAATTAGGATTTCAAAGTATCTAATTGTTTCTCCACCTACCTCCTCCTAATATTTGTATTTGGATCCTATATTGTTAACAATGTGTGTGATTCTATTTGTGGATCATTTACTTTTGTAATAGAGTGAAAGTATTTGGTATTCTTATTGCTCTCTTTATGCCACATATCCTTGGATTTTTTGGTGACAAAATATTTCTTCTCTTTGCAATCCTTTTGAATACTTTGCTTTTAGTTATTTTTCCTCATTGTGTGCGCTTTGATACATTCCACCTCGTATCATAATATCATTCAAAATCACTAATTCTATTTCAATAGACTCTACTAAAAAATGTTTTTGAAGTGCTTTTTATTCCATTCCTTCAACATCCCTTTTATGTAGGAGAGTTTCTTGAAGGTTATGAATAATTTGGATCCACTAACATAGGGCTCTTGATGCATAATTTCATCATCTTTGTCACAATGTTCTTGTCTTTGAGGCACATTTTTCAATTGTGAAAACACACCTCATATACTTCTAATCCGAGGAAATTGATATTGATAATTGCACAAGGGAGTGATCTCCGAGCCAAACCAAAGCCAAAATTTATTTGTTCCTACTCACTTAGATTACTCTTAGTCCAATCTCTACAAAAAATCTAGCCAACCTTTTGACCACAAATTAAAATTAACATTTAAAAACAAATCAAAACAAACTTTTAAAAAACATAAACAAAACCATTAAAAAATTACATAAATATATAATAAAAATCAATAAAATAATAAATCATATTTTCTTAGTAAAATTGTTGTTGCATAAAGCCACGATCAGATAAATTCATATTACTAATGCATATATCAATTAGAGAAATTCATAATACTGAAGCATATAT
>MU226069.1:1247183-1291745 GCA_018584345.1 Thuja plicata | reverse complement strand
TATATATATATATATGTAATTTAACATGGTATCAGAGCACTGGTAAAGCAAGACCCAAGAAGCTCTCAAACTTGAGAAATTCAATATCAATTATAATATATCACATTTATATGGCAAGCACTGTCATATTTGAGGATAGACTTGAAGGAGGAAACAATTTCTCATCATGGAAATTCAAGTTAAAATGATTCTAAGAGAAAATAAAGTCGAGTCATTCATAAAAGAGGAGAAAGAAGAGCCAGAGAATGATCCCAAGAAATCTATTTGGATTGAAGGAGATGAAAAATCTATGAAGATCATAGTTGATGGTGTTTGAGATCATATAGTGTTGATCTTGACAAAATATGAGTCTGCCTATTATATGTTTAAATCAATTGAAAGCACACATGAGATAAACAATGTTAGCATAACCCTAGCCCTAAAGAGGGAAATTAATCATAAAATTATGAACAAAGGAGAATCCATCAATACATACTTTATGAGAATATCTGCTCTAAAGGATGAATTGTTAACACTTGGATATGTAATTCAAAGCAAAGAAGTGACACTCATTGCACTAGATGGCCTACCAAACACTTGGGAGAATTTTGTTCAAGGCATTAGTGCAAGGTCTAAATATCCAAACTTCGATCGACTAAGGTCAAATTATCTTCAGGAAGAGTCAAGAAAAAACAAGAAAGGGATCAAACAAAAAAACATAGATGAATATCTTCATGTGTTAAATGTAAACTCTCATAAGAAAGGCAAGAAGAAACACTTTAAGAAGAGGAAGGACCATCATGAAAAGGGTTCATCTAAGAAAAATGCATCTCACATTCAATGTTTTAGATGTTATCAATATGGGCATTATGCAGCTAGATGTCCATATAGAATTAAACAACTAGCTACATTTTCCAAAGTGAAAATAAATAAAAAGGAGCATGATTCAGAGAAACATGTATTATACTCTTCTCTCTCTAATCAAGTATCCAACAAATCTAATACTTGGATCATAAATAGTGGGTCATCAAGACACATCACTGGGTATAAAGAACTATTGGACTCTATGATAGAAGAAATTGATGAAGAGGTAACCATTGGAGATAAATCTGCACATCCAGTAAAAGGTGTTGGGACCTGCACCATTAAGTTGTAGTCAGACATGTATATCCAACTCACCGGAGTTCTTTGTTAGAGTAAAAATGTATTTTCAATTATTACTTAAATCATTATTGATTTAATTATTAAGTTACCTTTTCACTTATTAATTGAATCATTATTGAGTTAATTATCAAATCACTTTTTATCTCTAGTTCACTTGAGCTAAACTTTAGGCATATAATAATTAATTCTATTATTAATTATTATCATGCAACCTAAGTTTCTCCATCTTGTGGTGTTCGATCTCCTTTATAAGGATTGATCTCTTTGTAATTATTAATTCTTTTGTAATTCCCTCATTTCTCTCTCTGAATGAATATTTTTATCTTTCAAATCTATGTGATTTTTGTTTCCATTCTTTGCCTTTGTGACAGGTATTTTTCTGTAGGTGATCTTGGCTTATGAATTCTTTGAATTCTAACATGATATCAAAGCCTTTCTGTAGCAGCATGTTCTTAGTTTTTTTGAAGATTTTCTGGAGCTTTGAGGGTTTCAAGTTTTCAGACCTTTTTGTGTGGATCTGGAGGGGAGCAATTTTTTGGAGCACTTTGGGCACAAACCAACCTCACAAATGTGCTCAAAATGCCCAAAACCCCTATTTCCATAAAAGGCACGTCAAATTTGGGCAAAGTTACCATCTGAGGCAAAAAAAAAATTGCACATGCCTTTTTTGGGCACGAAAATCCAGGCGGAGGTGATTTTTAAAAAAAAATTGGTAGCTGCACAAGCCCCAAGGGAGACATGCTGGCCCAAGGCCGCCGAACCCAAACAATTTTTTTAAAATATCTTTTTCTTAAAAAAACTATAACATGTTTTTTATTATTTTTTTCTTTAAAAAAATAATTTCGTTTTTTTTATTATTTTTTTTCTTAAAAAAAAACAATTTTATTTTTTCTACCAAATTTTGCCAAAAATTAGGAGGCAGTCCAGATTTGGAGGAATCGTCAGTTTAGCAGGGCTCCGCCATTTTTAGCAGTGGTTTCTTGAGGTTCTTTTGGTTTTTGACCTCCTGTTAGTTTTTTGCTCATATCTTGAGCAAACAGAGGCATTTTTCGCCAAATGAGATATCATCGGAAAGTTGGTTCCGAGCCTGACCTAATTTTCTAGGTTTGGTTTTTTGATTTTTTTGTCTTGTAGGGTTTTTTTCTAGTCAAATTCAGGGTTCCATTTTGCACTTCGGTCGCTATATCTTGCTCCTCCGAACTTCATTTTTTGACTTCCGCATGGCGTCGAAAAGCTGGTTTTATTCTCCTTCTTCTATGGGTCTCACACCCAAAATTTTCTCTAGGTATCTTTTAATCAATTTTTTTGCTTTTTGGCATTCTGGTGGATATCTTGGATGTTTCAGGTCCTAGGATCGTTTCCTTGTTGGATATTATATACATCTTTTTCTGTAGCATTTATTTTTTGCAAATGCACTGAGATAAAGTGTCATTATGCATGCTTGGGGTACTGCACATTTTTGTACCTGATTGTACTCGCACTATATTATAAAGTGTCATGAGGGGGTTTGATGTACCTTTGTCAAGTGAGTGTTCCTTCCACGACATTAGCCTCATGTGTGTCATGCGACTGATCATCATCGACATCATCCTTTATTTGTGCTTGTACATTCTTCATCATGCGGTTATTCTTGGCAGTCTGACTCAGTGTATCTTTCATGCCTCTCCCTGATCAGCATTATGGGGGTATTTTATGTTGGTTCAATATGCTTACTTGGTTCAATGGATTTATTTTATGTATTTAGTATTTATTCCCATATAATAGGCGGATGCAGTGGCTGGGTACCTATGCATTTCGGTGAGATGGATCATTTACCATATGAACACTCTTCTTTCATTCCTATTTTGGAGGCTTCAAACTTTGGTGGTTTTTTTTTCTATCTATATCTTTGAGTTTTGATGTTTGCCTTGTTTGCAATCCTGATTCGAGCAGTGTCATTTTAGGGAACTCATATAGATCATAGTCTTCTCCACTTGATTTGATTCTATTTCAGTGGAGGTTCCAGAAGTTATTCTTTGACAGTGTTTGCAACTTTATGCTTCTGTGGTGTTCTACATGTTCTTCTTTTGATCATCTCTTCAGACTTTGGTATTTTTTCCATCTGTATCTTCAAGTTCTAATGTTTTCCTTGTTTTCCATCTTGATTCGAGTAGTGTCATTTTAGGGCACTCATGCAGATTATAGTCTTCTCTACCTGATCTTTGGTCCTATTTTCTGGGACATTCTCTAGTTTGGAGGCTTCTTCATTCCTTCACTAGGCTTCATCTCTTTTTGGAGTAGAGTTTTTCCCATGTTGTTTTCTCTATTTCTCCTCTTTAAAAAGATTTTTTTGTATTTGGGTACCTAATCATGCCTTATTGTCGGGACCCATTTTCCCGCTTTCAGTAGTTGTTTCTAGGTTTTTAGCTTCTCCCTAAGTTTATCTTAAGGGGGGTGTTAGAGTAAAAAGGTATTTTCACTTATTATTTAAATCATTATTGATTTAATTATTAAGTCACCTTTTCACTTATTAATTAAATCATTATTGATTTAATTATTAAGTCACTTTTTATCTCTAATTCACTTAAGCTAAACTTTAGGCATACAATAATTAATTCTATTATTAATTATTATCATGCAACCTAGTTTTCTCCACTTTCTGGTGTTCGATCTCCTTTATAAGGATTGATCTCTTTGTAATTATTAATTCTTTTCTAATTCCCTCATTTCTATCTCTGAATGAATATTTTCATCTTTCAGATCTATGTGAGTCTAGTCTCCATTCTTTGCCTTTGTGACAAGTATTTTGCTGCAGGTGATCTTGGCTTATGAATTATTTGAATTTTAACATTCTTTTTGTTCCAGGCATCAAGAGGAACCTAGTCTCCATATATGCACTTGAGGATAATGGGTATAGAGTAACCTTCATGGATGGCAAGGTGTTGGCATGGCCAAAGAATTCTTCTATCAAGAAACCTATAGCCATAGGGCATAGAAAAGGCTACTTGTATGAGGTTTGTACTGAACCTAATCTTGCCCTAATTCATGAAATTGTAGACTCTAATGAGATATGGCATAAAAGATTAGGAAATTTAAACTTTCATTCCTTATCTTCCATGGAAAATTTAGTCACTAGCCTACCTAAGTTAAAGCAATGTCATTCAGGGACATGTAAAGGGTGTTCCCTAGGCAAAAATACTAAGCGTTCTTTTCAAAGTAGTTCTAGTGAAATGAGTATATAGTTCACTCTGACCTATGTGGACCCATGTATGTACCTTTTGTGGGAGGGTTTCTATATTATGTAATATTTGTTGATGACTTCTCTAGAAAAACCTATATCTACTTCCTCAAATGTAAAGAATCAGAAGAGATCCTCAGGAAATTTAAGGAATTAAAATCCTTCTCTGAAAACTCCTTGGGAAGAAAATAAAAACCTTAAGAACTGATAAGGGGAGGGAATACACCTGTGACATCTTTAGATAATTTTGTAAAGAAGATGGGATTAAGAGGGAGTTCATTGTTCCTTACAACCCTCAACAAAATGGGGTTGCTGAGAGGAAAAATAGAACTATTGTAGAAGCAGCTAAAGTCATGCTCCTTGATCAAAATTTAGAAACCTATCTTTGGGCAGAAGCCTCCAACACTATTGTATACATACAAAATAGATGTCCTCACTCCCATATTGAAGACAAAACTCTTGAAGAATTTTTCATAGGTATAAAGGTATAAAGCCAGATATCACTCACTTAAGAATATTCAGATGCCTTGTTTATTTTCATATACCTAAAGAGAAAAGAACAAAACTAGAACCTTTTGGAAGAAAATGAATCTTTGTTGGGTATAGTGAAAATTCTAAATCCTATAGAGTATTTGTACCTGGACATAGCAATATTGAACTCAGTAGAGATGTAATATTTGAGGAAGACCTAGCTTTTAAAAGGGCTAGAAATTCTATTGAGTCAGAAAGTAATACTCCACCTTCAAACCTAGAAGAGGATCTTGCTCCTGAGCTTCAGAGGGAGTATCCTGAAGAGGGTGAAAATGATGTAAAAAAACACCTAAAGAGAATCTTAAGAAAAGACCACTTTGGGCCACCAAAACAATGGAAGAAACAAAGAACTATGCAACTCCTTTAGGGACCTTTAGAGAAAGTAAAAGACCCTTTAGATTTTCTAGCTATGTGGCTTTAATGAATGATCTCTCTAAGTTTGAACATTCTAATTCATCAGAAGCCCTCAAACACCAAGTATGGAAGGATGCTATGACAAAAGAATACCAGTCCATCTTTAAAAATGATGTTTGGGAAGTTGTTACAAGACCAAAAGAAAAATCTATCGTTTCATCCAAGTGGCTATTCAAAATCAAGTATATTGTAGATGGCAGTATAGAGAAAAATAAAGCCATATTTGTTGCCAGAGGTTTCTCACAGAAAGAAGGAATTGATTATGAGGAAACATTTGCACATGTTGCCAGATATACCTCAGTCAGAGCAGTTCTAGCCATCGCAGTCGCCAAAGGATGGAAAGTTCATCAGATGGATGTAAAGACTGCATTCCTAAATGGGAAAATAGAGGAAGAAGTCTACTTAGAGAAACCATAAGGATTTGAGATTCACACTACAAAATCTCATCTGTGCAGATTGAAGAAATCTCTCTATGGACTTAAACAGTCCCCCAGGGCATGGTATGTGAGAATCGATAGCTATCTCATGGATTTGGGATTTTCTAAAAATGATGCAGATCCAAATCTATACTTCAAACAAAGAAAAGGTGATATATTAATATTAATCTTGTATATTGATGATATGTTAATTATAGGAGAAGATCACCTTATTGATCAATGTAAGAAAGACCTTGCTAAAGAGTTTGAAATGAAGGATTTAGGCCTTCTACATTACTTCCTTGGATTGGAAGTTTGGCAGAACTCAAACAACATTGTGCTTAATCAAGGAAAGTACACCTTGGACATATTGAAGAGATTCGATATGATAAATTGCAAACCCGTGTCTTCTCTCAAGGAAAAAAAACTTCATAAACAAAAGGAGGTAGCAACAGATTCTCCGTTTGCAGATCTTACCCTCTATAGGCAGATAATTGGACCTTTGATGTACCTAGTTAATACTAGACTGAATATTTGTTATGCAATAAATACCTTGAGTTACTTTATGTGTGAGCCTAAGGAGATACATCTTATGGCTATGAAGCATATTATGAGATACCTTCAAGGAACTCTAAATTATGGACTCAAATATGAGAAAGTTGACTTGAATCTACATGAATTCACATATTCTGATTGGGTTGGAAGTGTAATTGATAGAAAGAGTACCTCAGGTTGCTGCTTCAGTTTGGGATCCGCCATGATATCTTGGATGTGTAGGAAACAGTCTTTAGTGGCTAAGATTTCTACATAGGTTGAATACATTGCATCTTCTATGGAAACAATAGAAGCAGTATGGCTCAGGAAACTGCTTGTGGGATTATTCGGTAAGCCCCTAAACCTACAATCATCCATTGTGACAATTAGAGTTGCATAAAAATTTATGTGAATCTGGTATTTCACGATATCCAAGCATATAGAGATTCCTTATCATTATGTGAGAGACATGGTGGATACGAATGTGATCCAATTGGAATATATCAGTACAGGAGATTAGACAACAGATATACTAACCAAGCCACTTGCCAGAGTGAAAGTTGAACAATTTAGAAAGGTCTTGGTATTATTAAATTGTAATTTTCACTGTAATCTTTACTGATACATATAATACATAAGATGTTTAATATGTAAACTTATTTTGTCATATGTGTTGATATATGACTTTATGGGCTCTACCCCTTGTATTCATCTCTAAAAGGTGATGATCTTTTGGAAATGAACACTTGTATTCAAATATTATAAGATGACAATCTTGTAATATTGATATCATGTTGAATTGATATCATTCATGGATGTGCCATGATCTGTTATGGTAGACATTATGTGGTGTAATGCCAGTGCACATACCATAGCTAGGATGTATAAGGAGAATGTGATATTCTCAAGCATATCATCCTTTAAGTGTCATGAGTTATGTGATACTTATCATCATGTGTTATGTGATGTTTGTCTTCACAAGATATGTGAGACTTCTTATCATGAGTTATGTGATATACTTAGTGCCATGAGTTATGTGACACCTCACAAGTTATGTGATACTTATCATCATGTGTTATGTGATGCTTGTCTTCATGAGATATGTGAGACTTATTATCTTGAGAAATGAGATATATATGATTTTATCTTCCCTAGCTAAGAGGGAGTGTTGTTGCATACAGCCATGATCAGATAAATTCATATTACTAATGCATATATCAATTAGAGAAATTCATAATACTGAAGCATATATTATTGATCAGATTAAAAGAGACAGACATATATATATATATGATTTCTATCATACTCGATATTCTCTTTATGATCGAATTAAACTCGATAACTATTGAATTGTAATTGGTAGTGAATCAGTATTAACCCCATAAACATTAGTATTGAAAAGTAATTTGTATTGAATTAGAGTCTATCCGATAATGAGTTGTTATGCTTTGTATGACCAAAGGATGTGATCATTAGTCACGCCTATGATAGGCATGACTCCTCAAAGAGTCACGTCTATCATAGACGTGACCAATAATAATAATGCACATATTTATTTAGATCAGGTTGTTCAATTGATGCAGAGGGTTGGGTGGTTGTTGAGATCAAATTCCTAATGTTTCAACTTTTAGTTGTTTAAGCACACACTCTTACTTAGCCCTCAAGCTTCAAATATTTCCAAACTACTCAAGCACCTTCCCAATAGCCAATGTGGTTGTCTTTGGTCTATTTAAGTTGGATTTGAAAGGATTCAACTGGTTATTGGTTCCCAAACCACACCCAACACTCCAATTTGTTCAAATTGTCCCAAGAGGCCTAATAGCCCTTCTAGTAGGTCAACAACGAGGTAAATGTGAACTTTTCTTGCAAACTTCCAAAACACTAGACTAACCATTTATGTTTTTAGACACCCATTATGTCATAATTTAACATATAAAAAGGTTACATGTTATTGTTTTGGACCAACACCTCTGTACCTTGACTGTACCCCTGTTCTAAGCACAAAAAAGTGGTATTTTCCAAAGGAAGTGTAAGCCAGACTTATCCCCCAGACACCAAACCCTGGACAGTCTTCTAAAATGTCTTTAATTAAAATAATCTTGTCAATTTAACCCTATGGTCTCTGCACATACAAAAGTCGACTTCCTAAAACCCTTAAACTTAGGGCTTCTCCAATGTCCCTATCCCAATCACTTATCCAATCAAAGAATGGTGGATTCACCTTTAAAACAACATACCAAAACTCTTCCAAACATTAAACATACCCCCCATTAAGTCAGAATGCTCGCTGCTATACTTTCCCAAGCAAATTCCTCAATTTTCATAACACAGTCTCGGTGATCACCTTCCCAATTCACTCATTCTGCACAATTTCATGTTAGGATTATATGATAGATGTTATAATGGTATCATTCCATGAGAATAATTTTATTATCATTCATGGAATGATCCATTTCATTAGAAAAACTCAACTGTTAAGGTAAAACAGTGAATTCCTTAACTTCAATCAGTACAAGTGGTGTAATCTGAACCAAATAGATTCTCAAAGCATTCAAGAATGATTAGAACAATAAAAAATGCGTCTTCAATGCATTATAAATATGAAATGATCAAGATGAGTTTAAATTATGCCAAAAAACATAAACACTTGCAAATTTCTGAGTCTTACTTTATGTTTCATGTTACAATCCGTACACCAGATGTTTCATGCCTGTACAATGACTAGAATCAAACTTATAAACTCCTTCCCCAACTATCCCAACCGATTTGGATCGATTGGATGTCTTAGTTAGGATTAAAACATCCTAAATCCATTTTCCCACCTAATTACAACTAGCCGTTGGATTTCAAATTTTTGAATTTCCAACTTACAAATTATTGCATATTTCATCTAATTGATTCCTCAAACTTTATTGTTAGATCCTTATGACCTTGTTAAAATTTTTTAAACCTCTAAGGACCTAATCTAATCCAATCCTATACTCATGCCATTATTACATCTTTTGCGATCCTAAGGTCCTTACCAAACCCTTTAGGATTCATTCCAAATTCATTACATTTATTGACCTTAAAGGCCATAATTGGTTCTAACCTATGCCAATTTATTGGCTTAAACTCCATCATGTCTCTGTTATATTATGGTGACTGATTAGGAAAGTGATTTACCTTTTAAGTGATTGACCGACATGTTCTAACCCTAAAGTGACATAAATTTGTATAAATTGGCTTAGGGTTAGGGTTTCAATGGTATGTAGTATGTTTTATAGCGGTATTGAGCTGTGAGGGATCTGCGCATTGCGATCTGATTGTAATCATTGGATAAGAATAATATTGGAATTTTTTGTTTGGTGGACGTAGCCTAGGGATTGGGTGAACCACGTTAAATATTTGTGTCTTGTGTTCTCTTCTGTTTTGGTTTATTATTCTCTGTTATAGATTATATTTCTGCATGTAATTGTTATTTTTACCTTGTTAATCCTAACAGTCTCCATGAACCTTTAATGCTTCTTTCTCTTCAATAGGTGGCATGCCATGCCATGATGCTCCTACATCATACTCCCCACCATTAAAGAAACTCTTGTCCCAAGAGTTAGACATCTTCCTTTTATCACCTTGCCACTTGCCTCCTTTATTCTGATTCTTTGGACATGAGATGAATTCTCCTAAGGTTATCTTCTTCCTTCAATGCCAACCTGAACTTACATCACACAAAATGTTAGATTTAAAACTTTGTTTTGACTGTCTCATTCTAGGACCTTGCTGCCTGATTTGTTTTCCCTCTTGTACTATGTCATTCTTTCCATTCCACTGAATCTTCTACTCCTTCAACACCATAGGAACACTATTGCCGCTACCCCTTTGAATAGGGCACTCAATACACCCAATATTGATGTTTTCCAAGCCCAAACCATTCTAATTCTTAGGACTGTTATGCTGCCCTGTCATAACCAGTCTATTGCCTTTTAGTCTATTGCCTTTTAGTTCTTGATGATCCCAACCAGTATCCTACTTCTTCTGACCCTGCAAAATCTTGTCTCCAAAAAAAATCACAATATTCTCCCTTTCATTATCCAAAGTTAATGGTGTTAGTTTATACCTCTCACCATCTTTGTGAACCAAATAGGTATTATCAAACCCATGATGAATTGTTCTTCTACTATGTGCCAATAGAAAAATTCACATAAGCCCTCTGACTAACCACTACATGTTACTTTTGGGTAACCCAAGTGGCCTTGTAGGGATTAAGATGGTCAAATGGTACAATTCCTAACTTGGAGACCATATCAGATGAAACAAGATTTCTATGTGATCCAAAGTCTACAATCATTTTACACAACTTGCCTTTGCATAAACAATTAGTTCTGAAAATGTTTACCTTTGGTTTTGGCACTTGCTCTCCTTTTCTTACCATTAAGTACATGATCTGTTGAACGTTATTTTGGTTCCTCTTTATTCTCATCTTCTTGCATGAGATGCACCCTTCTATCTCTGCCCTGATCTGAATCATTCCACTTAGGACACCTGAAAGATTAATGACCCACCTCATTGCAATGAAACCACTTTCCTGTAAAGATGTCACTTCCTCTTCCTCCTCCAAATCTCCCACCTCTATGGTTATGTCCTCCTCTTTAGTATGGTGTAGAACCTTTGTCTTTATCTTAATTGCTTTGTGATTTAGTAGTGCTTCTTCCACCCCTTCCTCTCATGGATGATCCACCTCTGTTACTTTTCCTCTCATTCTTTCTTTTCAACTTCTCTTCCACTCTTACTGCCAATTGAAAGCATTCTCCAAGGGTTCTAGGAACACTCAAACCAATCTCATCTTGAATGTTGTACCTTAACCCAATCATGTACCTAGCAACCTTCTCATCTTCATCTTCCACTCCACCTATGATGCTCAAGGTGTGACATTGTTCAGTGTAAGTCATGATATCCATATCTCTTTGTTTCAAGTTGTTCCTTCTCATCTTCATTTGAATGGCCAAATCTAATGGTGAGAATTGATTCTTAACCATCGTCTTCATTCTCTCCCAATTTGAGACTTTGTTCAAACCTCTTGTCACTCTATCATTTTGTATACTAGTCCACCATGTAAGGGTTGTTCCCCTTAGAATTTCTTTTTCTATCTTCACTTTCTTGTCTTCATCTATGTCTTCTAGATCAAAATAGTTTTCAAGTGCCTCTATCCATCCAAGCACTTCTTCACTTTCCATATCACCTTGGTATATTGGAAAATAAACACTTGTCTTTACTCTAGTACCTTGTACTGCTTTAATCAGTCTTATAAACCTCCTCTCCTTAGGATCATCTTCATCCCTATGTCCTCCACGTACTTGTCTTTCACGAAGTTCTTCTTCTGCCTCATTGTTTTCTTCATGAACCTCCTCTCCCCTAGGTTCTCTTCTCTCTTTCTCTAATGCCTCTATCCTCTCCAACAATTGAAGTCTCTCTCTTATCATCTTCCTTTCTTCCCTCTCCTTGGTTTCCTCTAACTCCCTATTCTCTCTTTCTTCTTGTTCAAGGGCTGCCCCCAACTCTTCAATCTCCCTTGCCATTTGGTTCTTTGGTGCCATGTTTGAAACTTTGTCTTTTCTCCTCCTTAAGGATCTACTTCCCGTTGCTATGATACCACCTGATGCAGAGGGTTTGGTGGTTTTTAAGATCAACTTCCTAATGTTTCAACCTTGAGTTGTTTAAGCACACACTCCTACTTAGCCCTCAAGCTTCAAATGTTTCCAGACTACTCAAGCACCTTCCCAATAGCCAATGTGGTTGTCTTTGGTCTATTTAAGTTGGATTTGAAAGGATTCAACTGGTTATTGGTTCCCAAACCACACCCAACACTCCAATTTGTTCAAACTGTCCCAAGAGGCCTAATAGCCCTTTTAATAGGTCAAGAATGAGGTAAATGTGAACTTTTCTTGCAAAACTTCCAAAACACCAGACTAACCATGTATGTTTTCAGACACCCATTATATCATACTTTAACTTATCAAAAGGTTACATGTTACTGTTTTGGACCAACACCTCTGTACCTTGAGTGTACCCCTGTTCTAAGCATAAAAAGTGGTATTTTCCAAAGGAAGTGTAATCCAGACTTATCTCCCAGACACCAAACCCTGGAAAATCTTCTAAAATGTTTTTAATTGAAATAATCTTAAGTCAATTTTATCCTATGGTCTCTGCACATACAAAAGCCCAATTTGGCTTCCTAAAACCCTTAAACTTAGGGCTTCTCCAGTGTCCCTATCCCATCGCTTCTCCAATCAAAGAATGATGGATTCACCTTTAAAACAACATACCAAAACGCTTCCAAACATTAAAAATACCCCTCATTAAGTCAGAATGTTCGATGTTATACTTTCCCAAGCAAATAACTCAATTTTCATAACACAGTCTCGGTGATCACCTTCCCAATTCACTCATTCTGCACAATTTCATGTTAGTATTATATGATACATGTTATAATGGTATCATTCCATGAGAATCAATGTATTGTCATTCATGGAATGATCTATTTCATTAGAAAAACTCAACTGTTAAGGTAAAATAGTGAATTCCTTAACTTCAATCAGTACAAGTGGTATAATCTGAACCAAATAGATTCTCAAAGAATTCAAGTATGATTAGAACAATAACAAATGTGTCTTCAATGCATTATAAACATGAAATGATCAAGATGAATTTAAATTATGCCAAAAAAAACATAAACACTTGCAAATTTCTGAGTCTTACTATATGTTTCCTATTACAGTTCGTACACCAGATGTTTCATGCCCGTACAATGACTAGAGTCAAACTTATAAATTCCTTCCCTGACTATCCCAACTGATTTGGATCGGTTGGATGTCTTTTTTAGGCTTAAAACATATTAAATCCATTTTCCCACCTAATTACAACTAGCTGTTGGATTTCAAATTTTTGAATTTCCAACTTACAAATTATTGCATATTTCATGTAATTGATTCCTCAAACTTTATTATTAGATCCTTATGACCTTGTTAAACATTTTTAAACCCCCAAGGACCTAATCTTATCCAATCTAGTACTCATGTCCTCATTACATCTTTTGTGATCCTAAGGTCCTTACCAGGCCCTTTAGGATTCATTCCAAATTCATTATATTTATTGACCTTAAAGCCCATAATTGGTTCTAACCGATGCCAATTGATTGGCTTAAACTCCATCATGCCTCCATGAACCTTTAATGCTTCTTTGTCTTCAATAGGTGACCTACCATGCCATGATGCTCCTGCATAATCAATACTAGCACAAAAATTGATAAGTGCAAAGTACATTAAACAACAATAAAGATTTATATATCTCTTCATTGCAGTTCGATCATAGTTGAATTTCCAGTCCATTATAACCACATACATTCAGTTATTCTACTCCTACAAATAAACATTGACATTATTAGAATCAAGTTATATATAGATAATTAGCATTGCATATATATATTGGAATTTGAATAATAAGTTTTCCCTGATTTAACAAAAATAAAATAAGAATTATAAAATAAATAGCACTCAAAAATAACATTATATAAAATAAATAAATTATTAAAAAAAATTAAAAAATATATATCATAGATATACATAATAAATAAAATAATTTTAAATAAAAAATAGATTATTAAAAATATATTTAAGATGACGATATTCACAAAGTTCATGAAACTTTGCCTCTAACTTTTCAATTAAAACTTTTCCCTCTCATTTCATATAAATTTTTGTAAAGATTGGAAATAGCTTTTAGATTATGATATATATATTTTTCTTCTTATATTAATTTATCATAAACTTCTTCCTTTAATCTAAATACAACCAAGTTTAAATTTGAAATGGAGAGGGAATTGGATTGACTCCTTTGTCTTGAGCTCTATTATTAGAACATCCAAAACTAAAGCTATAATACAATTTCTCTCATGGAAAAACATCCACTATAAAATTATTGCAAGAGAACGCCTCTCCTTTCTTTTTAGTGACACCACAAATGTCAGTTTTGTCACAAATTGGAAGACCATTAAACGTTATTTCTAATCGTGTAAATATGCTCAACAAATTGACTAATTTTGTGTTGTTACTAGTAACGTGTTGTTAGTGGTTGCACGTCTTGTGTTGGTTTTCTCTTTCCTAATGGTTCAACCCCCTTGATTTGGCTACTTTTAATATAAAAAACAAACTGGCAAACAATTTTGATCTTTAATCATGATAAACTTAAGATAAATTAAGTTAGAAGTGTTAAAGATTGCATTGTTCTCAGAATATAGTTGGTTGCTTTGATGTAAAGTTATTTTCTCTAATGCATTTCCTTTTCTTGAGGCATAAGTGATTATGCATAGTGTATTCTTTAGTATTATTTTACAATATCCCTCTCATGCTAAACCTTTAAAGAGAAATTCAACTACAATTTAGAGCTCAAAACACAAATATATCAAGTTTGGTCTTAGGCAGTAGCATGTGCTTGATACTTTTGGTAAAAGTGATCTTGAACTTATTATAAGTTGTAATTTGCACTTTATTGTTTCACTCAAATGTATTATCTTGAAATTCTCTTCATTGTAAAATTTTGTTGGAGTTGTAGTCAAATGTAAGTTGCTTCTTCCTGGATGCATGTCTTAAAAGGCCTCTCTATTGTACATTCTTCCTAAGATTAATATATATCTTTTTTTTTTAAAGGAAATAGTGAATAGAATTTTCGTAAAGAAAAAAAAAATGCCTCATTTTGAAAAAAAAAAGAAGAAAGTATTCAATCCTTAAAATTATTATGCTTAATACAACAAAACACTTTTACAAGACAAACATTCATATGTACAATGAGCACATGTTATTGCATCTCTAACCAATATAAGAAGAAGATCTAGTAGTTGAACACCCTAACTTTGCACTTCTCAAAATCATGTGGAAATTTCAAATCACTCCCAATTTTTTACCACCCCTAACTAATGTTTGAAGGTCACACCATCAAATATGATACTACATCTATATGCTTTTTACCAAAGTGTCCAAAAAGGCTTAAAAAAGGTGGGACAAATACTTATACTTTAAGTCATGTTTTGTTGGTACATTACACTAATTCACGTTATTGGTGCACTCACGTGGCATCGCATGATTTGTTGCACTAAGTCATGTTTTATTGTTGAATGTCGTAGTGAGGGAGAATTTGTAGTCTTCAAAGAGTCACAAGTTCAAATTCCAAAGGGAGTAAAATATGTATACCTCTTTGTGACATTTAGGCATCTTCCATAAAGAACAGTACCATATTACTTTTACTACATATAGATGACATTCTAAACCATAAAAACTTATTTCTTTTTTTTCCTTTCTTAGATCTAAGAAATACATTTTATTTAATCATCAACACTAATAACTTTAAAATTACAATTATATATATGAAATATTAAACCTTAAATCAACAAATACCATAAATTGAAAAGCCTTCAGCTTCCTTTATCTCCCCCAGTCATTCTGTCGTTTGAGAAGGTGATGTTCTCTGAGAGTTACCAGTGAGGAGGTGCAGCAGGAGGCCTATAAATTTCTTGATATACAACTCCTGTGATGAAATCCCCTCCTCGCTACCCACTACTTTTGACCTGAACATTTCTCCCATTTGACGAGCGTTCATCCTGAAATCCCTACCCTGTTCCTCGTCTATCACCATCCTCACAGCTCTGCAGATCTCCTCTCTGCAGAGAAACCCATCCTGTGTTCTTCCCACATCAAAACCCACTCGCAAATGCTCACAAACGAGGCGGGCATTGATGGCCTGATCCAACATGATGGGCAATGCAATGAAAGGCAATCCACAGCTCAAGCCCTCCATTACAGAATTCCATCCACAGTGACTCAGAAACGCCCCTGTCGAGGGATGGGATAAAATCTCCCTCTGCGGCACCCATTCCACCGTCACAAACCCTCGTCCTTCAACGCGCTCTTCAAATCCCTCTGGCAGAACATCTGTAATCGCTTTTCCATGAGGCAGACGAAGCGCCCACAGAAACGAATTGCTGCTGCTCTCCAACCCTAACGCAATTTCTTTCACCTCGTCCGGCGACAGGAAACTCTGGCTTCCGAAAGCCACATAGACAACCGAGCAAGGCGCCTGATTTTCCAGCCAAGCTAAACAAGCTGATGCCCTAATTTTAGATCGGACAATTGGGGTTAACAAAGGGCCGACTGGAACGACCGGCTTTCGCACCACTTTGTTCTGCAAATACTCTACAAAGCTCGATTCCATCTCATCGCACGTTTTAATGGCCATTGCCGTGCAATCTTCATAACATTTGAGGCCGCGCTCCAGAAGGCTTATTGCCCCTGAATTCTCCGGTTTATAGCAGCCGATTACAGTCTCTGCTTCGAACAGCTTCCATGAGATTGCAGAGGAAGGGTAATCTGGCGGGGGTTTTGTGAGATCGTGAGCGGTGATTTCTTTGCCATGGCCGCGCCAGATCGGATGAATGGAGTAGCCGGAAAAGGCCGCACCACAGGTCTGGAAAAATATGGTAGGGGTTCCAATTTGGGCGGCAGCCACGGCTCTTGGAGTCCACCACTGGAAAAAATCGAAGACCACGCAATTTGGGCGAATTTGATGGATGATTTCTTGGAATGGCTTCTCCAGTACGTCCATGGCTTTTTCGAACAGAGGCATCAATTCCAAGGGGAGGTCTGCCGTGTTCTCTATTTCGCCGGGCAGCCCTTCAATCTCCGGCAAAGGTATCGTCACCAGGTTTATTAATTTGTCTGCTGGTGCACTCTCTCTTATTCTTGCAATGTTGAGACCAGTTGAGATTAGCGATACTTTGAGCCCGCCATGAACAAGCATGTTTGAGAGCTCCAAGTAAGCAGAGATATGACCGTGGGCAAGCCATGGGAACATGACAACATGAATCTCTGTACCATTGAACTCCATTGTCAAGGATAAGAAGCAAAGCTTGCTTGCCAATCTATATTTAAAATCCAATGAGAGTCTACCCAACTCTCCTAAATGCATCTTAATTGTTTAATAAACTTTCTAACAACAAAGGAAAAAACAAATAGTGAATAATATTACAGATAAGCAATGGCTAGAGTATGCTAGGTTACTTTATAAACGGTCGCACGAGAAGAACTCTCTTCCCATTGTAAACACTTCGGTGGAGTTGTTTACGGTAGATGACATCAAACTTGGAATAAAGAAATTGACATTGACGGGCTTCAAGCTGAATTTTTAAAATGGGGAGTTGATCTTCTTGCACCTCACATCAAGTGTGTCTTCAACAAGATCATTCGGGAGGGGTTTCCAGCTGATTGGACCACTAGCGTGGTTATCCCTCTCTTTAAAAGTGGGGACAGCAATAACCCATCCAATTATCGGACAATTATGGTCAATCCTCTCTTCAGAAATTTTTTTGGGAGCATGGTGGAACGTAGAATCAGCAGTTGGGCTGAAGGGGAAGGAAAAAGAGCCAAAGGGCAAGCGGGTTTTAGGCCCAGACACTCTACCATTGATCATTGCATCACTCTTCGTCACTTGATAGAAAAATTATGGGACAGACAGGGAGGGGAAGCTTATTGTTGTTTTGTGGACTTCAAGAAGGCAATTGATACGATTCCTAGAGACAAGTTGTGGAGTAGAATGGAAGATTTAGGCATCCCAGATGTATTTAGAGCAGCAATGCATAGGTAATATGAGAAAGTCAGAGCCAAAATCAGAACTAAAGAGGGTATGTCTGAATGCTTCGGTAGTGACATTGGTGTTAAACAGGGATGTCCGTTATCTCCCACTTTGTTTGGCCTTTACATTGATAAACTTGAATCCTAGTTAGACAAGATAAATGGCGAAGGGGTGCATTTAGCTGGGTATGTGGTGAAGTTTCTTCTTTATGCGGATGATTTTATTCCGATTTTTAAAACTGCTCAAGGGTTAGGAGATCAGGTAGGGGCTTTGGAGCACTTCTGTCAGGATGTGGGGATGCAGGTGAATATCACCAAAACAAAAATTATGATTTTTTCTTTGAAGAGGAAGGAAAAACATGTGTCCTTCCTTTTTGAAGGCAGTCCTTTAGAAATTGTGAAAGAATACAAGTACTTGGGGATTGACTTCCATTATAGACTCAGCTGGGAGTCTTGTAGAACGAAAAGGATTCAAGGAGGGTGGAAAGCATCTTACCTTCTTCAGAATAGATGTAGAAACGTTGAACTCTGGGACTGGAAAACGAAGAAAACTCTATTTGGTTTACTTGTCACGTCGGTTGTCCTCTATGGCTGCGAAGTTTGGGGAGGCAGCATGACAAAATGCGTTTGGAGACAGGTGGAGAGAATTCAAAAACACTTAATAACTAGCAGCCTTAAAGTCAAGACCTCGGTCCCATACAAATTCTCTTAGCTGAGACATGAAGTTTCCCGTTGGAGACGGCTGCGATAACTCGGTTAATAAGTTATCTAAGGAAACTTGGCAACATGGATAACCATCAATGGCCCAAAATTGCGCTGAAAGAGGACTTGGTCCGCATGAAGAAAACATGGATGAAACAGAATATAAAGTGGTTGAGTAAGTGGAACATCAAGTTACATGAATGCCCTAATACTAATGAGGAAATAAAAAAGTTTGTCATAGAAAAATTCCAGACTGCCATGTGGACTAATAACACGGGTAAGAAAAAGGCTCATTACATCAAAGTGTTCAATCCAACCTGGGAACATGGTGATAAGGCATATCTGGGGGCAGCTATTAAAGGAAAAGCTAGAATGTTAGTGGCTCAGTTGAGGACGGGTTCTCACCACCTCAGATGCGAGACGGGTAGATGCAAAAGACCCAAAGAGGAATGGGAAGAGCGGATTTGCAAGTTTTGTGTGTCAGGTGCGATTGAGATTGAATGGCATTTTTATCATGGAGTGCACATCGTATGATGACATTCGGGCTCAGTACGAAATCAATTCGAGGACAAACAACATGCACAGCGTATTCAAGGAGGATAAGATCAACCAGACCGCTAGTTTGATTGTCAAGTTTCACAGCAAGAGGTCCGACTTGGAAAAAAATCTTGAGTTAGTTTTCGGCTTTGATACGGTGGTCCCTTAGGTTGTTTGGTCTCGTGGACGTCAGTAAAATCATTCATTCATTCATAACAACAAATATTAGACTGCAGTGCTGTCGAGTACCCAATCTCACGTTCAAGATTCCATTATCTGTTGTGCTTGTCTTCAACCGAAAATAAAATATCTAAAATGAATGAATGGAATAAAAATTTTAACAGAGGTGAAAGAGCTTATGAGATCTAGGATAGTCAGGTAAATAGATAAGTTTAAAATAGAAATGTTCAAAACATCACATTCTACCAATTAAATCTCTTCTACCAATTAAATCTATTTTTTTATATCTTGGATTTGTATTTTGAACAAGAAAGGAAATCTATAACTATTGTTATCTTTTCTTCTTCAAACAGATTACTTAAGGTGTTTGCTACTCTTTCATATTTGACATTTCAATAGGAAAAGCTTCAGCAGGCATCTGTCACAACAATCTCATTAGAAGCTTAAGCTCTTGAACAGTACAACAGATTTTAAATATTATTTTTGGGTGTATAGTTTACAAGGCACATGGGAGGAATTGTTATGCACACAAAGGGCACAAAATATGTACAATTGACCAATGTCTATGCACAAATCCAGGCACTATAAGTTCAAAAAAAAAAAGTTAGACAATTTCAATTATTATTTTTTAGCTGATAGATATGCAAATAGACAATTATTGATAAAAAAAAAGTTAGACAATTTCAATTATTATTTTTTAGCTGATATATATGCAAATGGACAATTATTGATACATGTGAAATTTTTAGCTTTTCAAACATGTATTAATGAATGATTGTTCAGAAAAGGAAGACTGGGTCCTTTTTCCTTTTTCTTTAGGCAAAACAATAATTAATTGATAGACTATATATTGAAGCAGCTTTCATCCGACGCATGAGCAGTGCTGCATTCAACGCAATTGCAGAGTGTGATGATATAATAAAATCATGCAATACAAAAGACAGATGGCATAGCCATCATCACCCGACCAACTTTAATTGCCCTACCACCAGCGTGACTGCTCAACTCATAGATCGTTACAGCAATTTAAGCACTAACAATTGTAGTTAAGAAAGCCTAAACACAATCAACGATCAAGGATCTTCCCTGTTCTTCCTTTAATCATGGCTTAATTTGAACAGGTGTGTCGTGTGGCCCTGGCACCAGACTCTTAACTTAGGCTAAAAAGTTTTACACACCTGCTCTTGAGAAGGCGTCCAATGTGCTATGTCCGTCTTTGAGCTTGTGCTTGTCTGGCATTGAATTGAGATCCTAACTGGCTGCCAATCTTGGAGTGGGAACGACACCACACCACAGCAAGAAACTGTTACTGTTTTGTCATGACTCAAACTGATGATCAGAAGCTTCACACATTGTAAGCAATAATAATATCTATCTCAATTTTTATTTTATTCTAAAAAAAGATAGAATTAAGAAAATGAGAGATAACTATAAGTTTTTAAGTTTTTAGATTTATATTTTGATTTAAAATATTAAGTGGTTCATCACTAACTTCATACATGCAAGCACTAATAACATCCATTTCAAATTTTACTTCATTCAAACAAAAAAAAATTGAATTAACAAAATTGAAGGTGATTGTGAGTTTGAACTTATACAACAAAATATTAGTCAAAATTAATTTTGCTCACATATCATACTCATGGTTAGAATTGCTCTTTTCCATACCAAATCTGAACAAAACAAAAGCTTACCATGACTAGAAAAATAAAAATATCAAATTAGAAACCAGACATTCATATTTAGACTTGCTATTTTCTATGGAAGATCGAAATAAAATAAAAAATTTGCAATAACTACAAAAGTGCACATTAAATGAGAAACTAGCCCCATGCATCAATGTCTAGACTCTATTTTCCATGACAAATCTTAAAAAAACAAACAGATTTGAAGTAACAAAAAAAAACAAGAAAATTGAACTAGTAAACCCATCCCACACCAATGTTAAGAACTTTTTCCTTATGCCAAATCACAACCAAACAAAAAATTACAATGACAAAAGAAGTGCAAACATTAAATCAAAAAACCATTCCACATATCTATAACTAGTCTTACTATTTTTCATGTCAAATTTGAACAATAATAAATTACAATGACTCGAAAAGTGTAAATCAATTCTCCACACACTTGTTGGAACTTACTATTTTTAATGCAAAATCTGAAAAAAAATGTTACAATGACTACAAAAACAAAAACATTGAACTAAAAAACTAGTCTCACACCCTTGTTTAAACTTGTTCTTTTACATGCCAAATCTAAACAAAACATAAAATTACAATGGCTAAAAAAATGAAACCATTGAAAATGAATTAGCTTTAGGTGTCGTTGTATGAAAACCTTCCCAAGTGGACATCACAATTATTTTGAATAATATTCCAAAATTTATGAGGCATTCAATTTACTAGAGATCTTTACTCCATGAGATATATGTATATTGATTTATTGTGTAGAAATAATTAGATTGCATAGATACCAAAATCTCAAATACTTTATATTATATTCAAGGGTAAGTTAAAATTTCTACAAATTACTCCATGTTATTACAATCATCATAGCCATTGCACATCCTTCTAGTGCAAGTGCTAGATTAAGGAGGAATAAATTTAAGGTCCCCTCTTTGTCAATATAATAATCAAATTAAATTAAGTACAATAAAAGCTTGTAACATAACTGAGCTAGAATCGAAATATCTAAAATGAGGACATGAAAATTCACACTCATCACATTCATAAAAATACTCAACATAGGTTTCTTAGAAACTGGACAACCAACCTAGTGATACGTATTTGTAAGAGTGGGAATGTTGACAATACTTCAACGATTAAACAATCATGATCAATCCTCTGTTTGCAAAGTTTATTGGAAACATGGTGTAAAATAAAATCAACAAGAGTCAGATAAATAACTTGTGTTTCTGACGATGTCCCGTATTTCTAGGGCTTCTTCCCCTGCGCCCCCCTTGGCCCTGTTGAGTCGTCGCCTATTGGCGATAATACTATTGGTGCTGAGGATCAGGGGTCTCCTTCTGTGTCTATCCCAAATTCTGTGACGGGGTATGTTAAGCAAGCTACGTTGGGTGTTATTAGCTCCAGCCCTAGCTCTCTGTAGAAAAAGACTAAGGTTTCTTCCCTGATTGTTCCTAAGCCGAGGGCCACTGGGTTGCTCACTGTTGGGGCTTTGTCCAGTCCGCCACTGCCTAGGACTGGTCTCGTCGCGGGACCTGGTGTTGGAGGCTCTTCTTTGCCCGATCGGTTGGGTGGGAAGGGTTTGGCTGTTGTTGTGCCTAATGCCCTTTTGCATGTGGGTGCTTCTATGGATCCTAACATTGCTTTCACTGTTGATCCTCAAATATTTTCGTTGGGGAAGTCTGGTGCTTTGGTGAAGGAAAAATTTGTAGAGAAAGGGCCTTCCCTTGTCTCAAAGTCTATTGCCATCACTTTGGAGGTGGAGACGATGGAAGATATTGACCATGTTGTCGTTGTATTTTCCTCCCATGGTGTGATCTACTGATTCAGGGGCTTTTGGCCCAATCTCCCAGAGTTGCATGCCTGGATCTCTCAACATTAGGAGCCCATCATTTATGGTACTATTCACATTTTCCCTATGGCTAAGGGGTTTTTTATTGCTAAATTTGAGAATGTTGTGGATAGAAACACGATCTTGTGTGATCATTTTTTTTGTTGGGAAGATAAGTTTATGCTAATGATTAAACCTTGGCATCTTGACTTCAACCCTTCTTCTGAAATGTTCAACAAGATTCCTATTTGGGTCAAACTTCCCTACCTTCCCCTTCCTCTATGTATTGATTCTCTGTTAGAGGAAGTGGGTGAGGCTCTTGGTGACTTTCTGATGGTGGATGAGGAATCTTCTGATATTTTTCATTCCACCTTTGATCCTGGTTGATATGGATGTATCTAAGGGGCTTCCTGTGGAGATTACACTCATATCTTCTAAGGTTGTTGGATCCAATCTTTGGATTATGAAGGGATCCACTTCAAGTGTAGAAGATGCTTTAAAACTAGTGATGTGGCGACTCATTGGGAGTTCAAGAAAATGAAAAAGTTTGCTTCATGGTAGAATTATGCCTCTTCTCAGCATTATACGGTTGAGAAGAAAGACTTCCTCCCAAAGGAATTTCTCCCAGGTGGTTGCGCAAGATCCTCTTTGCCCTACGTCTTCTTCTTTGGTTGCTCTGACGTTGGATGGTGGATGTGTTGAGGCCAACGTGCCTCAAGTTCTCTATGGTGTTTCTGAAATGGCTGGTGATGCTGGCTCTGCATATGTTGTGTCTCAGAATAATGATGCCTGTGATAGGGCTCTTGCTGGAGACTGTGCTTTATCTATTGAGTGTTGTTGGTGTTGTCTCCCTTGCTACTGATGGTTTTGCCTCTCAAGATGTTGCTATCCCTATCTTTGGCTCTTCCATGGGTGTTGTTGGTCTCCCTTCTTAGGGTGTTGGGATTCCAACGTTGGATTTGTTAGCTTGGTCGGATGTAGCTGCTAAGGTGGAGGAAGGTTGGATTACGGTGAAAGCTAAAAAAATCCAAGACGTCTTCGCCCTCCTTTGACATGACCCTATGTTCCCACAAGAGCAAGAAAAGAGGAAAATCTTAATTGTCTCTGGTTGTGGGTGTTTGGACTAGAGTTTTTTATGGTCCTTTCTTTAGTATGTGGCTGCATGTTAGTTTTCTTGTGCAACATTTGTCTCAGGTTGAGGGAGTCTGCTGGTAAAACCCTTGTCTTGGTCTTAATCCATTCCTTGTTTTGGGCTTTAATGGTATATCTTTTATGACCATTTTGTAAAGGGTTTCGGGTCCTTTCTAAACTTGTTTTTCTCATTAATAAAAAACAAGTGACCAAAACACTCAACAATAAACCCCGACAATGGTAGGGCATTGGGGATACAACATAAAGCCTATTTCTTACATTGTCTACAGAAGCGGGAAGCCATCAACAATAGAATAGAGGGTCACCCACGACCTCCCACACACTGCAACTATCTCTTCCCCATCTGAACATCGACACTATACTCTACTATACAAAAGACAATCACCCATAGGGACTATATTGGTCCACTCCTTGGTCAATAAGCGGATTCCACACCTTGCTCAACTACTCCGCCAATGCTCAACCAACATCCACTCCACCCTTTAATTATAGAATTACATTGTAGCATCATTGAAAAAAATTGAAGTGAAAAAGAAAGAACTTATTGTTGTCTTGTTGACTTAATGGAAACTTCCAATATACTACTTTGAGATAAATTTAGTATAGAATGATGGATCCTAGTTTTCCAAACCAATTTAGAGTGATTGTTCGTATACTCTATAACTCAAACAAGCCTTTTAGAAATATTTAGGAGTGACATTAGAGATAATGATACTCTCTATTCCCATACAATTTTCAGCTTATATATCAACTTGAAAAATGGCTATATTTACAAGGTAGAAATGATATTCTTTTATGTGAATATGTTGTGAGGCTTCTTTTGCATGGCAACAATATCATTTTGATTGTTTAGTCCACTTAAGGGTTGCAAGAGAATTTTGAGGATGACTTCAATAAGCTCAATAAAAAAAATGCAAGAAGAGAATGGAAGTTGGAAAGCACTTTATGCTTTGTGGAATAGAAGTGAGGCACAATTTTGGGATTGTAAAACTTTATTTGAATTATTACAAATTTCAATTGTGCTTTATGGGTGCAAATTATAGGCTAGCAAAACTTTAAACTTTAAATGGAAGCAAAATAAAATCTAAAAATTCGTGATTACAAGCAAATTGAAACTAAAGGCTTTTAGTCCCTTATGCAATTCTTCCATCTAAAAATTGGTACATTTCTAATTGAAGTCATTGCCATGGTGTGTGTATTTAGACATATTTTGGGGAAAAAAGGAGGCAAATAAATAGGTTAGGATTGTAAAAAAGAATCTCTTAAATGAGAGAAACTAGTCTTAGATGAAACAAAACATCAAGCAAACAAGCAAATGAAAGATTCACTTCGATGCGTATCTTAATAATTGCAAAGACCTAAAATCTTCAGTTATAGACAAATTCTACAAGTCTACATGAAAAATGTAGATTAAAGAGAAAACAAAAAAATTGCTTCTATGAATCTAATCCTGCTTATGATTATCATCCAAAAAAAATATAGAGATGGATATCCCATGGAAAGCAAAGATTCGCATGGTTCAATTAAAGTTTTAACATTAATTCGATGTGAAAATAAATGAAAGAGATCAAAAAAAGGAATAGGAGATAATTTGGCTTTTGCGCAATTAGAGCTATTGATCTCAAGCATTTTAAAAACTTGTTGAAAAGAGAGAAAAGATAGAGTTGAAAACAGCTCATCGTCAAATTATATAAATAATAAACAAACTTTGAGTTAGAAGAAATCAATCCTTTTTATCTTGACTTAAGACTTCAGAATGTCCAGAAAAGTCCTCATTGAAAACAAATAATCAATTTGTCTGAGTCTAGGCCGATATCAACTGTATTTTAACTTATAAATGCCCTTTTGTCCTACATACATCACACAAACATTTACTTTAATCTCATTTAGGCCCCACTTGGAGAGCGAGTAGAACCAAAAAATGAAATGTTCTATCGCTTTTCATCAACTTTAAAATTTAAGCTCCTAAATTTAAGGATATAAAAGTGAGTGAAATTTTTTATTTCCTTCTAAAATTTATGTCTCAAATTTTCCCTTGAAAATTTTGGCAGGGGTTATTTAGTTTTAGTGCAAACTAACAAGTAATTGACATGTGGCAAAAATAACTCCTAAGCTGGTGGGTCAATTTCTAGCCCCACCCTTTTTTTTACCCGCTTAAATTTATAAATTTAAAAAGTAGGAGCTCCTATTTTCAAGCAAAAAATTATATTTCATCTTGTAGCACAAAAATAAATTTCTTATGGGACCTCCTTTGTAGCATAATGGATGCCTCCCGCAAGGAGTAAAGGAGTACAGGGTAGTCCCATATTGTTGTCACCATATGTAGACCCAAAAACATATGGCTGGTATAGTGGACTTTAAAAGGACCTTTCCTTTCATGCTCCTTTAAAAAAGGCTTAAACCCCCCTCATGGGACCCCTGCCTAAGCAGCACCTAAAGCTACAACAAAAACTTTACATGCATTGGCCACCTAAATTATTTAGCAATTCACACTTGAGCAATTATTGCCTTTCATTGCAGGTGTAACCAAATGCTCAAGAAAACTTGGACGAAGACTTTTTTCAGAAAATGTCAACAAAAATAAAAACAGTTAACTAAGTTAGATTGAGAGATCAATGGCCAAGCAAGACAAAGCGGGTATTCTAAACAGGAGTGATGGAATTCTGTCCAAATTTTAAAGTCCTTGAGCTTTTGGGGACTAGAGAAGCGTTTCAAAGAGTTTGACTGAGATGGTTCGAGTTGCTTAAAAAGTTTATATGACTATTTAAGTGTTGAAGACATGGTTCCAACTTCCTCTCCCTCCAAGGTACAAAGTTAGGCAAATATAGAGCATATAATTTGATCAAATGCAAAGCAACATAAACAAGTTCAGGGGGTGACCCAAACGCCCAAGGTACATCGGCTGAGGAATCAAATTATATTTACGTCTTTAGCATTTCCAAAAGATAACATGTCTTTATGCTCGCCAAAGTTCAAGCAAACAACTGGGGAAGTTCTAAACATACCAAAAAAAAAAAAAACTTTTTAAACTTCAGCTGCCTAAAAAGGCAGCTAGCAATATTTCATCTTCCATCTCTAAATAGGAGCGAGAGTTTGAAGTCAAACGTCCAAATATAGGCCAACTACATCAATGTCCTAAAACATCTCAAAAACACATTTCCTGGCCCAAAGCAATCATGCTCAACAAAATGAATGCAGACAGCTTGAGCATGTTTTGAAAAAACATATTTATATCTTCTTCAACCTTCAACGATCTGAAAAAGCTTTCTAACAAAGCAAGCTTGAAGAACACTACGCTACGAGGCTAAGAATTTTGCTTTGTAGATATGGCGTGATAATAGTGGATAGGAGGGTCAATTTGAGAACTTCAACTTTGTAATGGCATGATAATGTTGGATATGAGAATCCTCTGGTTTAGTTTTCCAACATTGGGTTTCCTCTGGAATACTTCTTTGTGGATTGCTTTTCATTTTTGTTCTAATGATATGCTTGCTTTAATTTTCTCAATCCATACAACTGCTGTCATATAATTCGTCACTTAGGGCACTATAATTCTAAATTTAATTTTTTTCTTTTAGCATAGTTCTTAAAGGGACGCTTCAATCACATCTTTGATTAAACCATATTGATATTTGTATTGGCCAAACAGAATGGAATATGTGTATCTTCAATACAGATCATAAATGCTTGGCGTCGTCTATTGGTACAATGGAATAGTAAGAAGAGTTCATATAGCTTAATTATTCAATAAAAATAGAATATATCAGAAAGTTAATATACACTAATCAACATAGAAATCATTTGATGTTTCTTTAGATAAACTTATTGAGATAGCATTAAGCCCAAATATTTGAATTGCACCAAGGACTTTGATTTTTATTACACAACACATTAGCTAATCTAATGATCAATCTTGAATGGCAAACTTTTGCAATATGAGCAATAAATTAGTTTTGGTCTGTCTACCTTAAAGATTATTCAGAACCGCAGTTCTTCAAAATAAGATTAAAAAACCAAGAAACTGACATTCATAACCAATTCTGCTTCCACAATCCAGTTACAATAGGGATGCAAAACTTTGGAATGTTGTCATACACCTCATTCAAAAATTGTTTTTCCAAATACAAAGAATATGCAAAGGCTGTTGCGACATAAAATTGCCAATTTATGTGAAGAAAGGTTTGAATGCATCCTCAAGTTAGTCCTTGGTGACCCTTGCGCGCACACACATGCGAATGTGCGTGTGAGTGAGCGGGCGTGAGAAAGAGAATCATTTCTCAGAGAAAGATTCACAATATTCACCAAACCTGTTTATGAAATTCATATTGCCATTCAGCAAACAGCAGAATCTACAAAAATGGTTCAATGGTCATCTCAACCATAGAACAGGGATCAAGAATATCAAAACGAGCCAAAACCTGGAATCAAAGAATTATTAGAACTGCACTCAACAGAAACTAATTCACAAACATATCAAATATGTACATAACAAACTAAAGATATTACTCGTGCATTCATCAATTACAACAGATAAAATGCTTGTATAATATTATTTCTTTTAAAAAATCTGTTCAAAAATTTAAAATATCAGTAATTCCATTTTTCATTTATGGAGTTGTAATAATCCTAAAATTAAAAAGTGAGTTCTTTTGGTACAATGCAATATCCTACAAATTTGTGTGTATAAATATCCTCCTTATTTTGAAGCCACTGCTTGACAAGCTCGCATTTAACAATAATTGCTTGGAGGAGTCACCAAAATGTTCTTAATTATCATCCCCATGACTTACGTATCGTGAAATAACCCAATTCTGAGGAGAAACAGGGATCCACATTCCCACCTTTAACATCAAATATCATCCACAATTATTGAGAATGGCTGTTTTGAAGTTTTCAATTCAGAAGATTGGTTAATAAGAAGGTAAGCTCTGAACACGTCAGAATCCTAAATCAGGTGTGGACTAGCCTTCTATTTGATTAAGTTGATTGTATGTTATAAATCCAAGGCACAACTCCTGTTGATGAGCATCCTCTGAGCCACCAACCTTATGAAAACTGGTTACAGACTTTTGGTCATTGCAGACAACTTATCAAGAAAATAAACTCTCAGAACATTATCTGACCTCCTTATTTGTCTGTTATAAATATCAGGCACAACTCATTTTAATATCCACAAAAAGAAACCTCGGGTACAGAAATAGACAAGTGATAAATCCAATTTGGAGACAAGTGGAGCAATGTAGAATTAGTAGATGATCCATGAGTAGCATCCTTTCAAAATGAGGCATGAAATCATTTGTTCATCCAGTAGGTAAACCAGGAGAAAGCAAAGATTAAATTTCCTATGAAAGCATGGTAAAAGAAAGCTTAGATCTACTTCTAGAGCCCTAGAACATTGATAATATATTCCTTGTTAAATTTTATCATCCTTGTGGCATCTACCATCTTTCGAGTTCAAGAATGCTTTGTCAATTTCTTGACATTTCCTGTTATAAATTTTGAAACATACACAGTTTACCTTTTGAAGCAAGGAAACAAATTCTACTTGGACTATTTGAAAACTTCTACTCCCATCTGCAATTTCAGAGCTGATATTTCGAAAGAATATAGCAAACCAATAACTTGAAACCTTTATGACATACAATTTTAATTGTTCACTACTAGTTTTCTATCGAAGTCAAGATGTAAGGAAATTTTTTATTAGGACCATTCTCTGCTCACTTCAGGGGAGATAATAATTTTCTGGCAGGATTTGAATTTGGTAATCAACATCATGAGTTCATATTTCCAAGAGTAATAAATGTGCACCCCTTGGATTGCAGGCTAAGACGTTAACTTTTACATTGATTGGAAGAGATTTTCTTTCCAATCCCGTTGTGAAATTGGTTTCATCTTATTTTTCTCAACTATTATCCAAGGCTCAGTTCTCCAAAACAATATATGGACCCTATGTGTAAAGTGTAAGCCTAACCACCAAATCTAATGGGAAAATGTATTTTGCACATAGGATACAATAAATAAACTGCTTTATGAAGTGTTTGCCCACAAACAGAGAAACCACACTTGCCAGATAAACATATTCAATGTCCTGCATGTCTACATCAATATCATGCATTTCTATTACTAACCTAAGTCACAAGATTTGTCTCCATGTTCAAGTTCAGCAAAAAAACAATGGGAACAAGTTCAACAAATAAAATTTGAGAAAAACCCATAATTAGAATATAACATAAATCCATATTTTAATTATATTTATTTCTAATAATTTAAATATGCATGTTTTTGGAGCATTTTGTTTTGGAGAGCATTCCCCCGAAAAGAAGAAAAGTATTGCATGTTTATGGGCTATCCTCTATGTTCAAGGGACACGACCCTACAAAAATCCAGCCATTCCTAATCCTAGCAAAAACATGTGAAAAATGTGTTTTAATCATGGTTTTACCTGCATTGGCAATTTCCCCCATGTTTTTGTTTGCATCTATAAAAACTCAAGAGTTAAACTTGTAAAAACTTGCCCAACAAAAATATTAGAGAGTACTCAACATCTCGGAGAGTACTCATAGAGTTTGCAAAGCATGGTACAAGTTGATCCCTTAGTCACCTTGTAACTATGAAAGCAAGAAACAAAAGCTACATCTTTAAGACCAAATTTGTTAAGGGCACAATAAATTAAATAAATGTCCTTTTATAATTGCCAAATGATTTACATTGTAAAATAAGGTCATTGACCTTTGTGATGTAGTCATTGATGTTCTCAAAGCCTTTGGATCAAGCCTAATGAAATCATTGTCGATTTGATAGACACTAGCATAAGATTTTTAGGTTTGACCCAAGCATCAGTGTAGATGCTTAATGTAAAATCAACGGGAATATAGTTGCAAAGACATCAAAGTTCTTAAGTATTTTCAAGCATCCATTGTATTTTTTTCTTATGATCTTTGTGTTCACCAACCTTTTGTTCAACGTAGGGTGTAAATCAATGTTGCATTAAGGCATTCAATGTATTTTGATTCCATGATGGATACTTTGATGGAGTTAACAATGGAAACTCATAAACAATTGCAAAAAACACACAATGAGGTGACACCCCTCCCCCTGCCCCCTATGCCCCGCCGAATTTACTCAATCAAAGAACCCCACCTAATAAATAAGATTTGCTACTTTCATACAATGCTGGGGTTGTTTCAAAAGCTTTACAATGCTGAAAATTCACCAAATACTGAATGTGCACTCTAAGCTTATAATGAAAACTTCAATCTGACACCAATGCTAGTGCTTGAACAAATATTCACTTAAATAAAATCAACTAAATCCAAGATCCATGAGAAAGTAAAAAGTCTTTGAAGTGACTACCTGCCAGATCTAATTACAAAACTGATTCTTAAGAAAACAAGATTACTTGAGAGAAATTGTTTATAACTTTATATCATTGCAAAAAGTGCAAAATCATACCCCAATTTTTTTTTAAAAAATGCTGATAAAAGAGGTCATAAGCTTAAGATATAAGCCACTGAGGTTGAACAATAAAATCCAAAGTCGAATGGTGACGAGGGCAAATATTTGAACTGAAGCCAACTGATGTCATACTAATGTCAACAAGAAATACATGAATATTCCTCCAAAATATTCCTTACTGCCTTAGGATTCTAGAACCATCGACTTCTTTTGAAATTTGTTAAACATACTAAAAAAAATGCCAAATTAGAAATCAAAACCCTAATATAATGGCACAAAATTGCCATTTCTGAAATAGAGGTTCATTTTGAAAATACTCATTCTAACTAGGCACAGGAGCATCACTTAGGCAATGGGAAGGTGGCTTGACAATGAAACAGGACTGAAGCTAGGGGGGCAAAGGCTGAATAGAGTAGTGAGCAAGGGTTGGTGGTGGCCATGCCGGGGGCTTAAACCTAGTGGGAAGTATGGTGATGCTAGCGTGATTGTTGCTGCTATATAGGCAACATTGCCTACAATTGTGGTGGTTGCTAAAGGCCACCACTCTACAATGCCGCAAGGTACTGAATATAAATTTTTTGATTGAAATGTTCGTACGGTATTGCACACAGGTTGTAAAGCTTAGAAAACCGAAAAAAATGCCTCGAGCTCATGCCTCCAATTTCAACAATTCAAATATTTATTTACATGTTTTTAGGCCCTCTGAACACAACGGAAAGACTTGTTTGACTTTAAAATGCTCTGAGATAATAACCACCTACTAGATATGGCAATAATGGGAAAGTTATGGAAGGAACCCCTCATAATCTGGGATTTCTTTCAAACTTCTCAAAGTCTCCAGATCATCCAAGGAAGCACGTAAAATACATACTCATGTGCTTCAAATGATAACGGATGTGCACTCATAAATTTCGTAGAAGCTAACCCACAACTCACAACCATGCTTTGATACCATGTAGGTTTTGGCAGTGAAGCCGCCCAAGATTGCAAATGAGTGAAAGCAAAACATTAAAAGAAAATCAAAACTAAAAAATAGAATGTATTCTTTTCAATACGAATGCAAAGCATACAAGCATGATCAAACAAGACCAAAAACACCTTTATGGCACACACAATCAAACAGCACCAGCAAACATCTAAAAATGAATAACAGGCATCCAAACATTTCATACAACATTTAGGTTATTTTTTAACAATTTTCTTTTTAAGTTTGCCAAATTCTGAATTTATAAGAAGAAATTTGGTGAACTCTACGACTTAGCTAAGAACTATTTGACAACCTTAGAACATAAGAGTTAATTTGCTATGTGATCATTATAAGATAAAATGATCAAAGAGTTCAAATGCTGAAACTGGTTCCAGATAAAAGTTGCATGTTAATGACACATTATTCTTGCTCTATAACTTGAAAGCAAATGTAAGACAACCTTTTGATAATTTATACAATTATTATTAACAATCAACAGATTAACATTTTAACATTAAAAAATGCCAGGATATATTACTACCTCGGGATGCACAATTCCAAATGCTCCAATACTCTTCCCTTTGAATATAATATTTGCTTGTCTACCAGGGAAAAACTCTGGCTCCTGAAATCGGAAAACATCAGAACAATGTTATTTATAACTTTCAATAAATTGTTTATTCTAGAAATAACTACTAAAATCTTCAAAGAAGGTTCATTATCCTTTTCTCCTAAACTAATTAAACAAAACCATTTAAATCTTACATGAGATGGTCTTATATAATAGCCTGAATCATCTCCAACCGAAACAAAAGGTACACCGACAACTTCCATAATTCTGTCTACCAAACCATGAATTACCTGCAGGAATCAACATGTACGACATGCAATGAGAAAATGCAGGGTATCTCAAACTTAATATTAAGAACTCCTTTTGTCTCCAATGCTCAAAAGCATAAAGGCCTTTCTATAGGATGAAACAATCAAATTTTGATTTTATATTGTGACAAATTTATTTCCAGTCAACAGGAATTCCATTCATTCAATTATTGGAAACAATGAAAGTTCCTAAGTTACCACATTCGCTCCCTGAAGGCTGAAGTCGAGATTTGGTTCGCAGGAAAGTCTGATTCGGTGCGAATTCGTTGTAAAGTCTGCCGCAGACAGAAATTTGTTGTAAAATCTGTCAGAAGGACCCGGTCAGACTTTCTGACGAATTTGGCAAGAATTTGGTATAGGAGAAACTCCAACGCTAAGAGACAAGTTGATTTTTGGAAAGAAAAACTCAAGAAAAAAGTTCACACAGCAATCCATATAAGTTTCTTCCAGTCTGGAATCCGTTTGTTGAAATCGCCTCCTCAGTAGTTTACCGCAGGCTCTACTAGGGCGTCCGGAGACTCACGGCACTCCCATTAATCTGCGATATCCTTGAAATATCAAACGCTAGCCTTAGTCGACTAACCAAGCTTCCGTTCCATTAATATTTGCCATCATGTTTATATATTTTCCAACCTTTGGTCAAACATTCAATAATCTAATGTTATGATCTTGGCATTATCTGGCAGGCATAAAATAAATTTTGAAGCTCGATACCTGGTCAAAGGGGGTCCGGCCCGCACTTATATCACACACCAAAATTTCAAGTAGATTTTGGTAATATAAACCCCGGAAATATTTAAGTCATTGGATTATATTATAAATCTCAAGCTTCGGAATAATAATTAAAATATCTCCTTCAGAATTGAAGCAGCTCCACACACAGGTAATACGGCAGACACAGAATAGTTTATCAGTCTTGCACCAAAGTTCACGATATCGCCAAGGTGGTTTCAATAACACCTTCAAAAATGTTCAAGAAATATATATTTTGCTATGTTGCTTTAAGATTCGCATAGTGGTGTATGAACTTATTTGTTATTAATAATTTTATATATATATATAATTGTACGGACGAAGCCAAACCCAACCCAAAAAACATTTGAACGAATTTTGAACCCGAATCCGAACCGGCAACTTAGAATGAAACAAAAAGATTTGTCATATTAGACAACAAAAATATAATTAATGCTCTTCTAGTAAACAGATCATATTATGGATATATATGGATAACAGAAATAAATGACTGATAAGACAAAACAGGAAAGCAAGAAAACCAATTCAGCATTTGAAGTATTTTAACATGAGATTATAAGGAACAACCCTGGATTGACAAAATGGCCGAAGGCTAGTAAGGCTTTATACAACACCAGGGGGCTCAAATCTATTCAGCTCAATGATAATCTTATTTAAAAATAGGTTTCAATCACTGTTTATGACAAGATGGCTGCTTGCCGTGTGAACCAACAGCAATCCTGACTCATTGAATGCTCCAAAATAGGATGATCATGTTATGGGTGTCCTTTGAGATCACTGTGTAAGAGTTTCTAAGCCCAACAAGACCACCATAAAAAATATAATCACTGGTAAAACTTAAAACCTCTAGAATGATTCTAATACTAAACTATTGACATCCAAAATCACACTTTACATTTAGGGAAGTTCATCTAAAATTTCACCCATTCTTTGCCTAAAAAATCCTATTTCCCTACCCAAGTTTTTCTTAAGAGTCACTTTTCTTGCTTTGTGATATCATATTGATCTAAATATTAAATGATTAACTTAGACATTGGCCTCTCGTTGGTAGTCAAAGTTTGACCTCAGACCTAACCATAGGTCATTCACTCCTAGAGTTTGAACTTGAGATGAGAGAACCCAGCTAGAGTCCAAGTCAAAGAAGTGACATGCAAAGTTGGAATGTCCTAACTTCAAAGGACTAGTAAAAGCAATCAACCAAAGAAACAAATATATCTCTTCAACCAAGGTGTTGGCTCATATTTTAATTCTTGAGGATGAATGGCAGTGAAACAATTGATTCTGCCATGAAGTGATGTGACAAGGAATAATCATGAAAAGACTGATTACCTTCAAGAAACCTGTCCGCAGTTCATCTACAAGCGACTCTTCAGGCTAGCCACATTGTGAACAGTTTTATGTGATGTCCCCTCTCCAAAATAGGATTTGATACTAAATAATAATAAAATTAAAATATAAAGATAAATAAATAAATAATGATCACAAATGAAAAATGAATATCAATTCATATCGTTGGTTATTAACAAGTTAACTAAGACTATAAGCATACCAATAAACAATTAATGTGATCATTAAAGTCAATATATGGGGCCTACCTTAAGGAGCACCTTAAGGAATATTGAGCGGGGTTGAATGATAAAGTGGCTAATTATAATCGCAGCACCTTAAGGAATATTGACACATGATTATGAAAACTATATATCACACTTAAACAACGAAGCAGTCTATAAGGGAAGACAACGATTACCTAATGAAAAGTCCTACTGACAATGTTTATCTTCCGCTACAAGGTAATACCTCTGTATTCAAGCGTCGCGGTAATAAGAGTCAAATGCTAAACTTTGATCTTTGGCTGTTGTTTGTGTATTCCATCTTGAGGACGTGGATACAAGTAGAAATTTCAAAGCCTACTGCTTATCCTTGTGAAGGGCTTATCCTCACCCAATTATCAATTACACCAAAAACATCCATACACGGAGTACAAAATAATACATTATTTAGCAATCAAAAGGATAAACTAGCAAATCAATTAAAAAATGATTATTGACCGACTATAACCAAAACACTCCAAAAGAGTGAATAGTCAAAGACTATCAAAGGAGAAGAAATGTTTTTAGGAACATGTGCAATGAATAACAGCGATCATACAAACGGCGGAATATCACCTTACATCCCCGCATCTGTGAGGAGTGTTAACGGAGTCAAACAAAGCAATATATTATCACAGCATTCAAAGGATCAATTAAGACTACCTTTCAATCATCACTACAGATAAATTATGTTATCGATGCACAATCCGTATAGAGAGATTACTGACAATTGACTTTATCAAGAGATAATATGCTGATTGAATATGATCTACTAATAATAGCAACTTGTATAATGTTGTGCAAGATCAATTTATGCAAATGCCAAACACACCGATTAATAATATCGATTAAGGCAAGTGAATATCGTTAACCAGAATTACAGAGTAATTAATATATGTTATGAATAGGCACGATTAAGGGTGGTAATGACAGCAATTTACAATATCAGTAATTGAGTAAGGAAGAATTATCATTAATCAATCAAGAGGCAATTATAACTACCCAATTGAATGTGTAATGGTGCGATTAGCATATAAGGAAAAGAGGCAATTATGAGTAGACTTTGGATATGTTTCTTGGATGCAAACTATCATTTTGATTTGCAAGATATAAAGAAGCAATCTACTCATACCACCAAGGGAGCATAGGAGAATATATAAATCAGAAAGGAATTATATCAGAAATGGAGATCATCAAAGGCTATAGATTATTAATTATAATTAGTATTGATGGAACAAGAGAATATATAAATATGAGGGAATAGAAAGCAAGTTCCTTTCAGCAAAAAGACCCACAGTGATTAAGAGGGATCATCAGTAATCACATCATTAATCATATCAATAGCAGTTGTTTTCCAGCGCTAAGCACCATCAACAACATATATCAGTGAATCCCAAACAATTTCCTCTAGCAAATAGAGATTATCGGAGAATCAACAAACCTTTCCATCAGACAAGAAGTAAATAGCAATCTAAAGAATATCAAGGAGGTGATCAGTCACTGGATACAATACAGATTTCTACAACTAGATCAGAGACAATCGTAGTGAGTCAACACTAGATCAAGGACGTTCTTAGTGAGCGTCGAGACTGGATCAAGGACATTCTTAGTGAGTGTTGAGACTAGATCAAGGAAATTCCTAGTGAATTTCGAGGCTAAATCAAGGACATTCTTGGTGAATGTTGAAATTTCTAGAAAGGAATTAAGGCAGAGATTCTATATCTCTAAAGGTTTATTCATCAAGGCTCATCATGGAACAAGGCAATACTTAACACAAGAAAAGGGAAGTGCTGCAGTAAATCAAGATTAGATTTATTTTTTGAATCATTATTAAAAAATTTAAGTTGAATATTATAATGAAATATCTTCATTAAAATTTTTAAGTTGAATATTATATTGAAATATCTTCAGATTTGATAAGTTTACATTTATAAATATATTGCAGTTCTCATCTCAAGTTGGTATTACTGTTTCAGGATTAAAATAAAGGTAGATCCCAGGGAGGGACATTACATTTTATATATGTGAATCAATATGTCTCCTTAATCATCTTGCAGCACAATTGACTAACAAAACATTAAAGTTCTAGAAGACTGAATTTCTTTATTAAAGACATAGCTTGTCCTCAAAAGCTTGATAAAGCACTAGCAAATTGGCTGTGGGTAAGCACCAAAAGAAGAAAAATGGCAGTGAGAGTGTCTCAATTTCTAAGCCCCTCAAAGGTTCGTCAATTTCTAACCCCAACCAATCCTGTATTACGGAAAGTAATTGGTAAAATTCTTGATGTTATTAACAGAGATCAAAAGATCTATATATACAAAAGAATAAACGAGGTTTCCTTAGGAAACAATCGTAAAGAATAGAAACATTTTATTCTAACTAACTAAAGACTAAATATTAGAAAGACTCTAATATTTACAATAGATTACAACAGAAAAATAGATAACCATTAATAGAGTATAAATATTATTTTAATACCCTCCCTTAATGGTTAATCTATCCACTACACCAAGTTGTTCTCTGAATTTGGCAAACTTGTCTGGACCAAGAGGCTTGGTAAGAATGTTCGGAGTCTGATCCATTGTAGGAACATACTGCAAATGTATTGTTCCGTCTTCAACTAATTGCCGAATGTAGTGACAGTGAACATCTACATGCTTGGTTCTTTCATTGAAGACTGGATTTCGTGCTAACTTGATAACGCCTTCGTTATCAACAAACAAAGTGGTTGAGCCTGCTGGTGACATATGCATATTCCCAAGCATCCGATGAAGCCAAACAGCTTCACAACCTGCGTCAACTGTCCCTCTGTATTCGGCCTCTGTAGAGGAGAGAGAAATGGCCTGCTGCTTCTTACTAGTCCATGTGACGACACCAGATCCCAAACTAAACACATGTCTAGAAGCTGACTTTTTATCGTCAACAGAGCCTACCCAATCTGAATCTGTGAATCCACTGAGTCTAGGATTAGGACTTCGAGAGTAGAGAATTCCATAATCAGTAGTGCCCTTCACATAACGAAGCACATGCTTGGCAGCCATCCAATGATCAACCTTGGGAACTGTCATAAATCGTGAAATGTAGCTGACGGTGAAGCTGATATTAGGTCTAGTAGCAGAGAGATAGATGAGTCTGCCTACTAGTTGCCTATATGGAGTATCATCAACTGGAGGAGAATTAGACTTGGCTGATAACTTCAGACCTTTATCCATAGGTGTAGATGCAGGCTTGCAATCCTGCATACGAAACTTGTCTAACAGAGCCCTAGCATATTTGGACTGAGAAATGAATATACCAGAAGACTGCTGCCAAACCTCAACACCGAGGCAATAATGCATGAGGCCAAGGTCAGTCATATCAAAAGACTGGCATAAATCTATTTGATTCCCTGAATAAAAGATGTCAAACTGCCAGTGATGATCAGATCATCCACATAAATGACCAGAAGGATGATGTCACTGTCAGTAGTCTTGATGTACAAATTTTTTGTCTGAAGAACTCCTCTGGAAGCCTTGATCACTGAGGTACTTATCAATTTTCATGTACCATGCCCTGGGGGCTTGCTTCAAGCCATAGAGAACTTTCACCAGTCTAAGTACCTGGTGTTCTTTACCAACAACCTTGAAACCAGGAGGTTGCGTCATGTAGACCACTTCCTGTAGGTCACCATTCAGGAAAGCACTCTTGACGTCCATCAGATGGACTTGCCAGCGAAATTGAGCTGCCATGGCTAGGACTAATCTGATTGTGCTCATCTTTGTTGTAGGAGCACAAGTCTCCTCATAATCAATGCCCTAACGCTGAGAGAAACCTTTCGCAACTAAACGAGCTTTGTACTTATCCAAAGTACCATCAGACTTGTACTTTATTTTGTAGACCCATTTGCAGCCAATGGGTTTTTTCCCTGGTGGAAGATCAAAAAGGACCCAGGTGTGATTCTTCAGTAGGCTCGACTTCCTTTAGCCTCTAAGTATGTCTAAGGTTCAAACACACTGTAAATGTTGGCCATGAGAGCAATATTGACAGTTGTTGTAGACTAAGTCACAAGGTTCGAATTCGAGCTCGAGTTCGGCAAGTATGAAATTTGGATGAAGTTCAGCTAGGTAAAAAATTTGGAAAAAAATTCGACATTAAATTCGCCCTATAATTTTTTTTTAAAATATTAGCAATAAATTGAAAAAAAACCAATACTATGTAAAATTTGAGTACACTATAATAAATTTAAAAATATTGTAATTAAAATGTGTTTATACTTTAAAATTTTAATTTAAATATTAATATATAAATTAAAATTGTTATGTTAATTAATAAATATATTATAATTAAAAATATTATTATATTTAAATTTGAATATTATTAATGTGTAAAGAAAAATATATTAAAATTTGCATATTGAATAATAAAAAGGAAAGGAAAGGTCCTTTTATAGTCCACTATACTAGCCATATGTTTTTGGGTCTACATATGGTGACAACAATATGGGACTACCCCATACTCCTTGCGGGAGGCATCCATTATGCTACAAACCAGGCGTACATATCCTAACCCCCAGTGGGATTTGAACTTGTGACCTCCCTTTCAAGAGTACAAGTTCTCCACCACTAGGCCAACTCAGGCGTACAAATCTAAATGTATTAAGAATTAAAATCTAATTTAAATATTTTAAAATATTAAAGTTTTAATATTGAATAAAAATTTGAAAAACAAATCGTTTAAAAAATATATCAAGATATTAAATTTTATTTAAGAAAAACTCACAATAAAAATAAAATGTTGTAGCCTTCCATGGAAGAGTGCGACGCCGGGCTTCTGTCTGCCAAACATTTTTGGCAATTTGAGGGTCGATTGGGGTTGACTGAGTCATCGGAGGAGTCAAACACACCTACCATACATTGGGATACGGAAGATCACGTCAGCTTAAATCGTCTGATTCAATACCAATCACCACATACACCAGCAGTTCCAACACAGCCAGCGCATATCAAATTTCGGACGACTTTAAAAAATTATATTTTAATGGAAAACCTAAACGCTCTCGCCTACGAATTTTTGGGTGTATGAAAACGAATTTTTAGGTTTTTGTTTAAGTTCACCGAATTTCAAATTTGATGGCCAAAATTCGGCGAACCCTGTGACTAAGGTTGTTGATTTGCTCATTTTCTGAGCAGTTCTCCCCTTGATGAGCTCATCATCCCAAAGATCAGCAAGTGTCTTAACCCACCATTTAGGCCATCGAGGAGGACCAACATTAGCATTAGGAGATGTTCTATGATCAGGTTCCTCATCAGAAGAATTTGGATCAAAATCAAGTGAAGCATTTGCATATCTAGGTGATCTTGGAGGAGAGGCTAGAGGCGTCTGTACAAGAATCACTAGTACTACTGGAGCTACTTGAGCTACGGGAGCCCTCCCATGAGATGGACCTAAGGGAAACCGAACTCCCAAATCATGAGCCTTCAAAGGCTGGTTTGCTGAATCAGGAACAGGAGAGACAGGTATGAACGATCCTCGCTGCTCATCAAAGACTACATCACGACTGTAGAGGAGAGGAGATGTCTCAATGTCAATCAAGCGGTAGGCTTTGTGAAGGCTATTGTATCCAGCAAGCATGAGTTTCTGGCTCTTGGCATCCAACTTGGTGTACGACGCATCAGGGATCCAAACATAGGCAAGAGAGCCAAAAACCTTCAGGTGACTGATTCGGGGCTTGCGACCTGACTAGGCCTCTTCTAGAGTCTTTCCTTTGACCGCAAAGTCGAAGATCGGTTCAAAAGGTAGACTGCAGTGTTAACTGCTTCCGCCCAAAATTTCTTCGGAACATGTCTGTGCTCAAGCATAGACCTAGCTATCTCAGTGATTATTTTGTTCCTACGTTCAACTACATTGTTCTGTTGTGGTGTGTGGGGTGTGGTTAACTGGCGCGCGATGCCATGAAGATCACAGAAGCTAGAGAATTCAATAGAACAAAATTCGTCCCCATTATCTGTCCTAAGAGCAATAATAGATTTCCCAAATTCTTTTTCAACTAGAGGTTTAAACTTCTGAAATACAATAAAGGCTTCTGATTTCTTTTTAAGAAAATAGACCCACATTTTTCTACTAAAATCATCAACAAATAACAGAAAATACCTGGACCCAAGAACAGGAGTGGCCATAGGGCCACAAATATCAACATGAACAAGCTGAAGTACCTGAGAAGCCCGCCATGAGTCACCAACAAGAAAATGTGAGGGATGTTGCTTCCCGACCTGGCATGCAACACAACTCCAAGCTGCTGAGTTTGAATCTCTGGCAATCCAAGGACAAGCTCGTCACGAGCAAGTTGAGAGAGAGCGCACATTTAAGTGCGCATAACGCTGATGCCAAAGTGAACTGACAAAAGACTTCCGAGCAGCCATAGCGAGGTCCTGAGAAGTACCAGAATTTGCAAGTCTGAAAAGACCATGATCCTCAATACCAACTGCAACAACAGACCGAGTCTCCCGACCAGTGATGGTGCACTGATGTGAACTGAAGGTGATATACAATTGTGGAGAGTGTTGCAGTATTTGACTGACTGAGAATAGATTTAGTTCCATTCCTGGAACGTGGTACACATCGAGGAAAATGAGATTCCTCCCAACAGACTGAATCTGAATGTTGCCTTTGCCGACAACAGTGCACTCTTCCCCTCCACCAAAATAATTGAATCTGAATAAGGTTGGTAGTCAGTGAACCAGTCTTTATGGTGGGTGAAATGACGAGAGGCACCTGAATCAATGTACCAAGCAGACAACTTGACATGATCTGCTGATCTTTTAACCATGAAGGCGTAAAAGGACGATTTTGTTTGTTCACTGTGTTTTGCACTGTTTGCTGTGGGCTGCGAACCAGATTGCTTAGTTTGGGCAGCTAAGCGCTTCCGACATTCAACCTTCATGTGACCATACTTGTGGCAGTACTGGCATTGAATGTTCTTTTTCCTGGAGCCTTCTGATGCTGGAGCAGAGGGCTTCTGCTGAGAAGACTACTGAGGATGAGACTTGCCCTTATCCTTCTGAAAAGATTTAGCAGCAAAGGCTTGCTCAGTGGAGGTGGAGCTGAAACTACTACCAAATTGTTGTTTCCACCGATCTTGTTGAAGCAGAAGTGTGTAGAGATCAATGAACTTCAGATCAACACCAGTAGAAGTGATGTTAAGAGTCTCAATAAAAAGGTCGTAGGACTTGGGTAAACTTCTGAGGGTTATTACCACAATGTCCTCTTCCTCCACCTTGCATCCAATGGCAAGAACCTGATCACGAATGTCCTTAATCCGAATCAGGTGATTCTGGAGCGATTTCTGTTGATCCATGATATTAGTAAACAGAGTGTTCTTATTAAAGAAGGCCTTGCTTTTATCTGAAGTCTCATGTAGGGTTTTGAGATGCTCCCATATCTCGGCAATTGTTTTGTCGGATGGAATCTGAGGGAGTTGATCATCAGCCACTGATAATTTGAGAAACATTACTGCCTCCCGATTCTGCTGGTCATAAGCAACCTGATCAGGACCAACTGTAGTCGGACGCTTTGTGGTACCCAGAACCACCTGATCGCTGCCGCAATATTCAAAGATGGTTAGCATCCGCTGGTTCCACATGCTATAATTCCGACCATTAAACTTTTGATTTCCCTCAAGCAATAAATTTGTCAGTGATGCCATGGCACGAATTTCAGTGAAAACGTGTAGAACAGAGAAGGCACGTCATTCGGGGCGAAATGTTGGAAGACCCAAAAAAATGAAGTGGAACCCAAAAGAGAGCTCGAAAAACCTAGAAGGAATATGCTATCAGATTTTGGATCCATTGGCTCGAAAAACGAGGCACAAAAATCGAGGCACCCAGAAAAACAAACCCAATTGAGCTCTCAAAAAACCCACCAAGAATATATGATCAAAAGAATTCCGAGACAAAAAAGTAGGGTTTTCGAAGAAAACCCTTGTCAGCTCCAAAAATGGTGGTTTGAACCACGATTGCAAAGAAAAATGACCAGAATGGTAGAAGACAAGAACCAGAATGTCGGAATCAGTCCATGAAATCGCACGGTTGCAGACGAAAGCCATGTCTAAGCCACGCGAAAACGTTGCAAAGGCTTTTTGGCTCGCGCAGATGCAGAGAATGTCCACGCGGAACTTTTGAAAAAAATGGCCCGGAAGCAAGCGCAGAACAGTTGGAGACGACAACACAGAATGATGCTAACGTGCAGCGCGAGTTGCAGATAAATTGTAGGAAACCCTTGACGGGTTTTTGTTTTGAGCATACTGCAAATAAGTTCGAAATTTATTTTGAAAAAGCAAAGAAAATTTGACCAAGAAACCTCCAGGCAAAAGATTTCGAAAATCTCAAGTCTGCAATTTCATGAAGAAATTAAAGATCTTCAAAACCTTATTTCGAAAAATAGCTCAAGAAATTTCAATAACGAAATTATTATTTTTTGAAAAAATAGCTCTGATACCATATTACAGGAAGTAATTGGTAAAATTCTTGATGTTATTAACATTATTAACAGAGATCGAAAGATATATATATATATATATATATATATATATATACAAAAGAATAAACGTTAAAGAATAGAAACATTCTATTCTAACTAACTGAAGATTGAATATTAGAAAGATTCTAATATTTACAATAGATTACAACAAAGAAATAGATAACCATTAATAGAATATAAATATTATTTTAATATCCTGGAGGTGTGTCATCCTCCTCAATCTACAGAGCATCTTTGGGATTGGCATCCCAATGTAAGGCTGAAGTCTAACGATACTCAAGATGTGATGAGCCTAACTTGGCCTCATCTTCAAACCCTCTAATTATCATCAACTTTCTATGTCAATCATGTGATTGACATTTTGTCAAACAGTTGGCAGGCAATCTAGCACTGAGCTTAACCTAGCTTG
>MU226069.1:1197759-1241775 GCA_018584345.1 Thuja plicata | reverse complement strand
CCAGTCACAGGCAAAACAATACGAAGGAAAACGATTGGTTATACAACAGCAACCAAGAGAGACAATCGATCATACAACAACAATCGATTGAGGATTAGATGAAGAAGAATCAGTCTTCAATCAACTAGTTTGACCCTACAGTCAGAGCTCAGTTAAGTAGGAACAATTCCCAAGAACAATTTTCAATAATCAATATTCAATCCTTTACTTCACAAATGAGCCTATATTTATAATTCCTTGGTCTCCATAGTTTCCAAAAACCATCATCAGTTAACTGCTCTTCATAATATAAACTTCTAAATCATTATAATAATAATAAAGTATTATAATTATTATAATATCGCCTTATTATTAATTAATAACATATTGTTATTAATTAATACAATTAATTATCAAATATAATTCTGATGATAATTCCTGCAACACCTGCCATACTGACTGACCAACATGCTCATCACTGCACTGCAAAAAATAGACTTACTATAAATAGTAAGTCCCCAGCCCAAGAAACTGCACAACTGAATATCGTCTGGAGAATTGACCACTGCCGATACTGCCCTGTCAGAAATCGAAACTAACCTATTGACTTACTAAAAATAATAAGTTCAGACTTACTAAAAATAGCAAGTCTGCCAACTGGGACCCTCAAAACCCTGCATCAGCTCACGAGGGTCGCAATGATGAGCTGACCAAGTCACTGCCACAACCTGCTAAAAATAGGGTCATCACACAAGAGTCTACTGATCCTATAGCCACAATGTAGTACTTAACGTGTATAGTCAACACAGAAGCAATTATCAAAGAAACCGCTAACCTCAGATCCTTGGTGCTATATTTTTTTGTAAGAGGTTTCCATTCATCCTCAATAAGTAAAACACGTTGTGAGAACACGTCTCTTACTAGCCGAGGTCAACTTGTATTTGGACAAAAAGTAGTTGGTAGATGCATCACAAACAACACCTCAAAATTTGAAACAACCAAGATTTAATTTCTGCAAACTCTACTATCAATTCCATGTTTAACTTTTTTCTCGACTGCTCCTATCACAAGGAGGTTGATTTTGAAGAGAGTCTTATGGTAATCACTCCATTGATAGAAATGAATATTATAGAAATGCAAATCGGTCTATATTGAAGAAACCCTTCCCTACCTGCTAGGTCAGCAACTACAGCCTTGTTATACACAACCATGACGGAGCAGATGTATTGTATTGAAGATCCATCCCTATTCATTGTCAACCTCGTGAATAAATAGCAACTCTGTATTTACTATCTTAAAATTTAATGAAACTCTTGATTTGTAGGAATTGTTTTTACCAATATACCCACTTATATAAAGTGGTTGTTTGTTTCTATTTTCCCTTCCTTCTGTGGTCCATCCTTTATCTGATATTTTTTAATTCTTTAAATTTTATGTCTACATCTTCATCTCACAAATCAAGATCATTAAGTGAAGCAGCGAAGCTTTTATTTATAATTGAGATTAGTTGAGGTCTTCTAGACTAGATATAATTGTAGTGAAGATGACAGTTAGTCACTTCATATTTTAGGTAAATCAGATATCTGGGAATTAAACTCAATATAGAACCTTTTTTTTAACCGGAGATACTATACATTTGGCTTCAATTTATAATTGAATTTGTAACGAACTCTATTGATCAAATGCCTCAATGAAATGAATGTGGTGTTTGTGTTGTTTCTTTAAGTTTTATTGCATGTTCATTGAGCCCTCTATGGCTTATATCTTCATGCTATGTGAATAAGCAATGGCACGCCTCTTAATTGAACTCTCATTGTCAAAACAACAAGAAGTTTGTTGACCTCACATTGTGTTTTATATGAGCATCATCCACTTTTCTTCCTTGTTAGTAAATATTGCCACAACCAGTCATCCAATATATATAGCTCTCACATCTATAAGAGGAACAGTTCATTTCCTTTCTGAAATGGATCACTACATCATTGAAGTAAGTGCTATATGAGATATCATGGCAAGGATACCTCATTGATATTCACATTCGTACATCCATAAAGTGAGTGGGATCCAAGTTTCTCTGGTTCATATGACAGACTCCCTTAATGTGGAGAGCGAGAATCTTACCAAAGGTACTCATGTCACATCATTCCCGAAGTTACTATCAACCAAAAGAGTAAGGTGCACATCACAGAGACAACAGAAACCAAGGAGAAAATTTAGATAGGAGTTTACTTGAGAAATTCAAGATATGTTGTTGACAAAAATGAAAACTAATCAGCAAAAAAAAGAGGGATATTATATTTATAAGGGCTGGAAAATAGTTGAAATAGTTTGTTATCTCCACAAGGAACAAATATATTTGAGAAATTCCAGTGTACTTCATTTCAGATTCATGAAGCCAAAACCTATTCACCTCAGCTCATTGTATCAAAGAAAAATGAAGGCAAAGTATATTTTAACTTATAAATTTTTAAAGCAGAGATGAATTTTTAAAAAAACTACATTTATAACCATATAATGAAGTCAAAAGAAAAAGATTGGAATAAGATGAAACAAGAACGATACTGTGGCTTCCTCGATGGGAGATGCCATTTTTTCCATTACCTCCTACAACACTAAACAACAGCAACCGGCATAAAACCAAATCAGCTCAAGCTTAAGACTAGCTTCATGCTCTGAATAGATATCTTATAAGAAGGAACAATCGATTTCAATGAAAGATATACTACACTACACATTCCCCATATTGTCCCCAAATATATACCCCAAAAATTTCTTTCAGGAGCGCACCTGCAACTTTAACTCTACAAATATGGCTTACTATATGGTATTTACTATTATAGAATGTCCATTCCCAATGCCCACATTACAACAATATAAGAATGAGCAACATACCATGAAATTAAATATTTTAAATTGTGGAATTGGATCTAAGGTTATTTGCTCTCTGCTACAAAATTCAAAAAAATACGATAGTCTAGGATTTTCAAGATGCAAGATGTATACATATATATATATATATATAGAGAGAGAGAGAGAGAGTAATTTGTCTCCTGAGAAACCCTTTACTCCAGCTGATTCTCAAGAGAAGTACCTTTATCAACAAAAGGCCATAAAAATGAAGAGCTTAGAGGATTGCTAGCGTTTCAGCTAAAAATCAATGAATGGTAATATATGAGATGCAGCTACTTTCTAATTTCTACAAATGAAATTGCTTTCATCATTTTAAGATATCTCCATTCCACTTGTCAATATTATCATAGTTATTAAAAGAGGGAACAATGCAACACATTTTTTCTTGGGCCTGGTTAATAGCACTGCTTTCATGTAAATATGGCATGTTTCAATATATTTTCACTACCTATTGAGAGAGAGAGAGAGAGAGAGAGAGAGAGAACCTCAAATCCTGAATTTGAGTTGCAATATAATGCAGCAAGATGGCGATGATTAGCAGCACCAACATCCCTCTCAGCATCCAAGATCACAACATCGCCTACCTCGAATATCTACCACAAAATAAATACAGAACCCATATTAAAAATTTATCTCTTGAATATTCCTGTTAACTACACTCCATTTTTCTGGCTATCAAATTTGTTGCTAATAAAACTAATAGAACAAGAAGTGGATTGAAACAATCTAAAAGAGTATAAATCATTTTTTAACACGTGCAATCTCCATCTAGTAGAAGACAGACTCAGTTTAGCAATACTATAGTTGTCCTTTTGATGCCGTCCTATATATTTGTTTGGTAATTTGTCTCAAAGCCATATAAGCACCTTAATCTATGTAATTTCCTTCAACTTGAGAAATGCAGCTAATTATAAAGAATCATTCATTGAAAAAATACAAATCAAGGTATGAAAGCACATTTGTGCTGTTACAAATCAAACACTACAAATCTCTAAACTGATCAATCTAAAATTTTGCTTTGTTAGGCATGACGGGCATTAACCGTAACCTATCTTATTCAGATGGAACAAGCATAGTCGTGAACACTTGTGTTAAAAAAATGAATGAACGTGAAAACTAACATGGAAGGGCCAAATTGTTATATACGTGTGTGCATAAAACTATATTGTTTCTTTAAAAATGCAATGATCAATCCAAGCCAAAAAGAAGAGAGTAACTTTCACTAATCTCATGTTGCTCGAGAGTTCTATTTTTTTATCCAAACTAATACTCCTAATTTAATTTTTTCCACTTCTTGGTTATCCACCAGTCTCTATGTTCTAAATAAATGATGTATTTGAGCAAGAATGCATTTACTAAGGTGCATTAGAATTTGGAATTTCTAATGATCTCAACTGGCTATTACCAAAATTTGACTGCAAAATTTCTGGCTGCTGGCAGTGGATACTTGTCTAGATTTTTATAAAATATATATGTGTCCCTTTCTCTTATTCAATTTCTCAATGTATGAAAGAAAGCGTATGAATATAAATTCTCTAAGCCTCTAATGTTGGGTATATTTCAACAAGAATACTAATCCAATAAAGAAATATTGCAAATATAGTAATTCAATGGTATTGCATCTTTTTGATATTTAATAACAACAACAAAGTCACAGCCACAGTCATAAATGCAGACTTCCAAAACTCAGTCCAGTCCTATTTCGTTGCATATGAAGGTATCTAGAATGATTCAAAACCAAAGTATGCACTTGATAGTGATGCCGCCTGATCATATAGATCAGAAGTATTCTGTGTTGAAACTGGGTTGCGGCATGAACTCTCAGCACACGGGAGATGTTGTGACTAAATGCAAACTGCGCAGTAGTGAGGCATATGTTCCACCCGTATTCAGTGCCCAGCCTTCAACGCCGTATTCAACTCCCACCTCCAAACGCCCTGACTTCTTTTATCTGTGTTTCCCTGCGCGAACAGTGGGCCTTCCTGACGTTATCACAAGCTGCTGATGCCCCGCGACTATGCAGATATAAAGTCGGGGTGTCAAGACGCCATGCTACTGGTGTAATGCGGGTGTCTAGAAAACCAAACGACCACCTCTCAGCCCGAGACGCCAATCAGAGAACGCTGGTTGCTTAGAATTTTTCCCACGCGGCTATCACTATGAACATATGACTCCTGCGGTAGCACTACAACGCTTGCCAATGAGGTGAGTTGTCTCCAACTTCTTCTCACCCGATGCCCTGTGAATGTATACTCTCGTGCCAACACTATAACGTTTTCCCAAACCACGCAGTGCCGGTTAAAATACTCCCAGTCAGTATGGGATGTAATAGTGATGGACAAAGACTTATGCTTCCTCCACGGCAGCCACCCACATATAAAACCTCGTATATTTTAATGTATTATCTCCCTCAGATGCAATCCAATATTCGAACTGATACTCTTTCATAAAGACACTATGTAGACTGATCTTTTCTACTTTTGCAATATTATGAATTTCTTGTTGTTGTGCTTGATATTAAGAATGTTGGTGCAATAAAACTTGTCTTTAACTTACTCTTTGAGCTCCATTGTGAAATCTATGTGATCCCACCATTAATGAGATGATGGGGCTACGTCCAACCTCTCAATTTCCTCAAGGGGTTACGTCCTCAAGAAAAACCAGTCACAAAGGTAACCAGAGATTTACTTTTCTTGTTTATAATATTCATCGTGCTTTTCCCAAGGAGAGCCTTTTGCTTATATAACATCGATATGAGGGATAACACTGAAAACTAAGCAATGTGGGATAAAGTGCTCTCACTTAAGTCACTTAAGTTACTTATTAATATAAAGTGACTTTATAAACTCACTTTATAAAATAAAGTGATTCCACTATGGAAAAGGGTCCAAATATTTAAATGTCACCCAAATGTAGCCTGTGACTGGCTAGCATCCTCCAGAAGAAGCCATTAGTCTACCCGGATGGGAAGATAGACTAATCAGGCGCCATAAAGGCCTAATGCAGAGAAGGGGACATTACAGTCCTCCCTTCCCGGGATTGCTTGCCCTCAAGCAATCTCAACACAGGATGCTGCAGAATAGACTCACCCTCCCATGTGGCGTCCTCGATAGGTAAGTCCTTCCAGCGAATCAAATATTCTCTGATAGCTTTGTTCCGCAGTTTCCTTTCTCTGACCTCAATCACCTCAGCTGGAACCAAGACCAGTTTAGGTAATCCAACTGAAGGGACTATCTGCTGCCCAATCGCCTTCTTGAGGCAAGATACGTGAAATACATTATGAATCCTACTGTTTGTCGGTAGTTCGAGCTCGTAAACCAACTCACCAACCCTCCTGGAAATGCGATATGGACCATAAAATCGGGGCTTGAGCTTTTCTGACCCACTCTTCTTCAGAGAACTCTGCCTGTACGGCTGAAGACGAAGGTAAACCATATCCCCTGACTCAAAGCTCTACTCTATTCGGTGTCGATCAACATACATCTTTTGTTGATTTTGTGCCCTTTTACTGACCCACTTTTGTTGTCTTTCATTCAATTCTTTCTGTTCCAAGAAGTAGCGCAGGCTATTGTGGTCTGTCTTAACTATAAACTTGCCACCCACCAGATACTGTCAGAATTTAACCAAGCCATGCATAATGGCAAGCATCTCCTTATCATAAGTAGAATACAACCTCTCGTTGTCCTTAAGTTTCTTGCTCTCGAATGCTATGGGATGTTTGTCCTGCATCAACACTGCACCAATCCCATTCCCTGAAGCATCGCACTCTAGAACAAATGGACGAGAGAAGTCCAACAGTGCTAGAACCGGGAAAGTACTCATGACTGTCGTAAGTCTATCAAAGACTATCTTTGGCTCATCTGTCCATCTGAAAGCCCCTTTCTGAGTAAGATCGGTGAGGGGTGTTGTTGTCTGAGAGAATCCCTTCACGAACCTCATGTAATAAGAACATAACCCAAGGAACCCTCTCAAAACTGACACATTCCTCGGAGGTGGCAAGTCAAGAATTGTCTGTATCTTCTCCTGGTGAACCTTAACTCCATCTGCCCCTATCACATGTCCCAAGTAGAGAATCTCAATCAATCCAAACTCAGACTTGGATTCTTTTGCAAATAGAGACTGATTCTCCATGATGCTAAGAATCTCATCCAAGTGTTGTAAGTGCTCCTCCCATGTCTTGCTGAAGACCAAAATGTCATCAAAGAATACCAAGATACTCTTGCGCAATTGCTTTTTGAATATGTGATTCATGCAAGACAGAAAAGTAGCAGGTGCATTAGTGAGCCCAAATGGCATCACTAGAAACTCATAGTGCCTGTAGTGACATCTGTACAAGGTCTTATGAAAATCCTCCTCACGGACACGTATCTAATGGTACCCTGATCGAAGATCTATCTTTGAAAAGTATACTGCCCCATGTAACTCATCTAATAGCTCGTCAATCCGAGGAATGGGGTACCTGTTCTTAATGGTCCTCTTATTGAGTGCACGGTTATCAATACACATACGAAGAGTACCATCCTTCTTCTTCACCAAAACTACTGAAGAAGCAAAGAGGCTGGAACTGGGCCTGATGTGCCCCATATCAAGGAGTTCCTTTATCGTCTTCTCTATTTCTTCCTTATAGTGCCTAGGGTGATGACAAGGGGTAGTGATCACGGGCTTAGCGCCCTCCTCCATCTCAATGATGTGCTCAAACCCTCTGTCTGGAGGTATGACTGATGGAATGTCCTTGTGCTTATCAAGCACATTCTGGACATCAATGTGAACCTGCTGCCCTGAATCTGGTGTGGGTTTAGAGGATATGCAGTACAAGGCTGCCCACTCCATATCGCTATTCCTCATGATGGCCTCCATCCTGTGAGTCGATACTAACCTGGGCCCGCCATCTGGCATGGCCTTAAGGACCATCTGTTGATCACCCTACATAAACTCCAATTGTTTCAACTTGTGATCAATGGTGTACCTTTCTAGAGTTTGTAACCACTGCATACCCAAAATAGCATCCAGGCTGTCCAAACCAATGAAATAAAAATCAGCCTCTAGAAGATAATCCCCAAAGTGAATCGGGAGTCCGGAGATCTTCCCTGTGCATCTCAACAAGTCCCCTTCGGCCACCTTAACCTCAAACTTGGCAATGCCATCTACCTGTAATCTCCTCCTAGAAACCATGCTCGTGTTGATAAAGTTATGCGTGGCACCTGTATCCAGTAGGCAAACAATCCTCTATCCTCTAACCACACCTTTCAAACGAAATAGGTGACATGTGGGAATCCCTGAAAGAGATGCCAAGCTAAGAGGGGGCTGTTCATGGGGGGTTTTCCCCTTCGTCACTTCTGCTAGTTGCTCCCCCCGAGCCTCCTCATTGCTGTCCCCAACATCGCTACCCCCATGTTCATATTCACCATCGGAAGCCACTTCAATATAATGTATTTTGCCCTTCCAAGGCACCTGTGGTCTGGAATCCAAGGTTCTCTTCATGTGAAGCATAACTTCCTCCTTCTCAATTCATTTCTTGTCTCAAAATCCGACCTAGGGGGCATACTTTTATTCTAATTTTTATTCTTTTGGAATGAAGAGGATCCCTTAAAAGTTTTCTTAGGTGGTTGCAATATGGAAGAAGGTGAATCCAAGTCATGCGCTAATTTAATAGCATCATCCAAACTGTTTGGCTTGAGGACTCTAACCAAACCTCTAAATTTATCATGTAGGCCCTCAATAAATAGCATCACTTTCCTCTTTTCGGAAATATCAGGAACCATGATGGAAATCCTTTGAAACTCATCAATATAGTGGTCTAATGATCCACCCTGTCTCAACTGGGCTAACTCCCTGTAATAAACCTCTTTGTCCTTCCTGTCAAAGCGGGTAATCAATCTCGTGCTGAAAGTCTCATAGGAAGTAATCAACCCATGCTCCTAGGTGACAAGGCCATGATGCCACCAGTCATATGCGGCTCCCTCTAAGTACATTGTGGCAAATTTAATTGCTTCTGTCTCTAACATGGGTTTAAGGGTCAAAAAGGTATCTAGCTTGTGAATCCAAGCTCTCGCAGATGTCCTACCGCTGCCATCAAATGTAGGGAGAGTCAATTTATTCATTGCATGATTTAGGTCCCTGTTCGGACCACTAGGTCTCCTATCCTGCTGAGCCCTGCCATATTCTCTCTTCTGAGCCATATACTGAATAAAGGACAAATCAGCTTTTACATGACCTGGAAGCATATCTCATTCATCATGCATGGTCATCACATTTTCTGGAAGAATGCCTGCTGCCTCAGGTTGTGCTACTTTTTTGCCTACATCATTCTCTACAAAGGTAGGCATAAGGGGTCTATATGAAGTACGAGTGGGGCCACTAGTTGCCCTAGGTGATCCTGCTACACTGCCTCCACCATTGTGATGGCTCTGGGGCCTCCTGGCTACCACTGTCAATTGCTAAAAAAACAATGTAAGCTGTTGTAATACATCAACAATGTGATCCTGACCATCTCGTATGGCCCTCAATGTTTCCCTGGCCTCTCTCTCTCTCTGTCTCATCAACCATTGTTGTACCTTGTGTATCCTGTTCAAAAACAATCTCCTCGTCGTCCTCTGTATGATTTTTTTCTATATCAACCTGTACAAAACAGTTTGTATGTTCATGTTCAGCTCTGTTATGTCTAAAGCCATGTGATTTGTGCCTGCTATGCATACCTGCTCAACATTGCTACAGCTGAACCAACTGAAAATTAGAAAATTAACCGACTAGGATGGTAAGATCAAAAGCTCTGATACCACTGTAATGATCTCAACTGGCTATTACCAAAATTTGACTGCAAAATTTCTGGCTGCTAGTAGTGGATACTTGTCTAGATTTTTATCAAAATATGTGTCCCTTTCTCTTGTTCAATTTCTCAATGTATGAAAGAAAGCGTATGAACATAAATTCTCTAAGCCTCTAATGTTGGGTATATTTCAACAAGAATACTAAGTCAATAAGGAAATATTGCAAATATAGTAATTCAATGGCATTGCATCTTTTTGATATTTAATAACAACAACAAAGTCACAGCCACAGTCATAAATGCAAACTTCCAAAACTCAGTCCATACCTATTTCGTTGCATATGCAGGTATCTAAATGATTCAAAACCAAAGTATGCACCTGATAGTGATGTCGCCTGATGATATAGATCAGAAATATTCTGTGTTGATGCTGGGTTGCAGCATGAACTCTCAGCACACGGGAGATGTTGTGACTTAGTGCAAACTGCGCAGTAGTGAGGCAGATGTTCCACCCGTATTCAGTGCCCAACCTTCAACATCGTATTCATCTCCCACCTCCAAACGCCCTGACTTCTATTTTGTTTGTATTTCCTTGCGCGAACAGTGAGCCTTCCTGACGTTATCACAAGTTGTTGATCACCACGCCCCGCGACTATGCAGATATAAATCCAGGGTGTCAAGACGCCACGCTACTGGTGTAATGCGTGCTGCTAGAAAACCAAACGACCACCTCTCAGCCCGAGACGCCAGTCAGAGAACGCGGGTTGCTTAGACTTCTTCCCACGCGGCTATCACTATGAACATATGACTCGCGGTAGCACTACAATGCTTGCCAATGAGGTGAGTTGTCTCCAACTTCTTCTCACCCGATGCCCTGTGAACGTATACTCCCGTGCCAACACTATAATGTTTTCCCAAACCACGCAGTGCCAGTCAAAATACTCCCAGTCAATACAGGATGTACTAGTGACGGACAAAGACTTATGCTTCCTCCACTGCAACCACCCACATATAAAACCTCGTATATTTTAATGTATTATCTCCCTCATATGCAATCCGATATTCAAACTGATACCTTTTCATAAAGACGCTATGTAGACTGATCTTTTCTACTTCTGCAATATTATGAATTTCTTGTTGTTGTGCTTGATATTAAGAATGTTGGTGCAATAAAACTTAAGTCTTTAACTTACTCTTTGAGCTCCATTGTGAAATCTGTGTGATCCCACCATTAATGAGATGTTGGGGCTATGTCCAACCTCTCAATTTCCTCAAGGGGTTACGTCCTCAAGAAAAACCAGTCACAAAGGTAACCAAAGATTTACTTTTCTTGTTTATAATATTCATCGTGCTTTTCCCAAGGCGAGCCTTTTGCTTATATAACATCGATATGACGGAAAACACTGAAAACTAAGCAATGTGGGATAAAGTGCTCTCACTTAAGTTACTATAATTAGAATAAAACCCAAAAACAATAATTAAAAATAACATAAAACTATCATCATTGATAAATTTTCTCAGAGTTTTTGAGTTTTACCTTGATTATTGACTATTTTCCTTATTTGAACTGATAATATATGCAACATATAATATCTTAAGACTTTTTAACTTAACATTTTAAAGTGTTATTTATTGGTAGTGTCTTTCTTTTATGTTTATTTATCATATATAACATTGATATAATATTATAATCATAGTTCCAAGATTCTCTGAGTCCTAGCGAGTCCCAAGCCGAGTGACCCGATCCAAATCCTAGGAGGTCGGGACTCTCCAGGAACTCTCTCTAGGAGAGACCCAGTAGAAACTCGTATTTTGCCAAGTTCTGCTGAGCCTTGCCGAGTTTTGTTGAGTCCCAAGTCATGTCAGACTTGTTGAGTCTGTGCCAAGTCCATGTCTTGTTTCTATGATTACAATGGTTACTTTTGTTTCTTCTATTTAGAATTTTTATGTTTCTTTAATTTTTTTTTTACAAACGTCCAAGCCATACCATACCGGGAACTAATTCTCTTTTAAAATGCCAAACTCCTAATATCCAAACCTGTACAGTAATTTAGCTTTTCAACAGTTGTCTCACTTTTCTTTTAAATAGAATGACACAACAATGACAATCCGGTATGTTGCATCTATTATTGTAAGCTAAACATACCTAGCATTAATGTAATTATAAATGCACAGCATAAAATGATGAAAATTGTTAATCTGATGATTGGCAATGGGCATGCATGTTTTGCCCCATTTCCTAAAATATAATGCCTCACCACATCTACTAGACGCTTGCTTGCTTGAATAAAAATTTCTAGTTATGGTCTCTGCTAAGTGTTTCAATGTTGTACACTTGTTCAAATCTCATAATCATAGTTCGCGTACTTGGATTCAACTAGGGCTCAGCAGACCAATAATATCTCACTCGACAAAACTCAACAACTTAAAGAAATACTTTAATTTTTCTTCAAAAACATAAATATTATGCAAAATAGAGTTACAAAATTTATCAAATGATTCTGTAAAACATTGGGAATGTGTTTCCTATTAGATCTAAATACAAATAGTTTAATAGAGTGCAAAACCGCATCATCATCTGAATACAACCATCTTCAAATTCTAATGCCATTCTTCAACAAAGAAACTCCTAGAAGATAGAATGCTTCGATTTATCAGACTTTCATTCTTCTTGTACACCATGCAAGCTTACACACAACTCTCCAAAATCTGATTAATTATATATTGAAAGGTGTTTGTGTTGTAGCTCAGAAAATTTGGACATTTTTTAACATGTCACACAAGGCAAGAGTACAAAAAGATCCCAATTCCTCAATACATTCTTTTCGTTGAAAGAGGAAACAAGGTAAAACTAAATATCCAATAAAATATTGTAAGTGTATTTGCTTAAGGTGTGCTTCACCTGCTCTGAAAAATGTAAAGGTGCAGTAAGATCCTATTCACACAACCCACAACAAAGGAAAGTAAAGACAAATAATGAATATCTGATGCAGTCAATGAAAAGTCACAGCCTAGCATTCTTTCTTGCAAACTACCTTGGCTTTTGAAGAATCTATACATAGACTTCAAGATGGTGGTGTTTGTTGATAGACAATGTGATCCTTTATTGTACACTTACATGCCTTCCGAACAATCTTAACATAGACTTAAAGATTTCTCCAAAACTGTATTAGTACCAGTGCCTTACAACAATCAGCAGATTTTTACTAATTTGTTATCCATGGTTCCTTGGTATTTTTGAAACAATAGTCAATCCAAATCATTAAAAATGTTTTACCACGAGCCAAAGGACAAAAGATGCCAGCTACAAGCAAAGGCCTTGTAACAGGCTAAAACCAGAACACTTTTCATTAACCATGTGTAATGTCCCCTCTCCGAAATCAGATTTAATAATAAATAATAAATTAATAATAATAAATGATAATATACGATAAGAAAATTTTATTAATATCCAACAAAAGGGTCCAAGGGACTGCTTGAAACAAAGCAGCAATACAGCGTACAGCAGTAACACCAAACAGTGTCCAAAGAAAAGACAAAACAGAAAGCAAAGCAAAGAACTAAAGCAAGAAGAAACCACCAAACCAAACAACCCAGCTAGCTACTCCGAGCAACCGGGAAAAAGTCTAGAACCGACAGATAAGTCCTAGGAAAGGAAATCCCATGCCACCTCCGGGGGCCCTTGGAAGTGCTAGAAGAAGGTCGTTGCTGAGTGAAGGATTTGCGAGGTCTCACATCACTGGGGGACCAGAAGCGGGATCAAGTGCCTGCTTGGTACCCCGTGTGGGGAAAACCACTGTAAAGAATGAGGTGATGAGCTAGTCAGAATGAGATCTCAGGGGGAAAAGAAGCTGCAGAGTGAGGTCCCGGAGCCTCCCTGTCTCCTGGAGATAGAGTGCAAGGCACCTCTGGTCCGTGTATCTGAAAAAGGCTGGGAGAGACTGAGCCTCCCTCAATAAGCAGTAGAATCTCCCTCTGATCTCATAGTAGATGGGGCAGCGAAAAATGAAGTGAGTCTCTGTCTCAGCCTCCCCCAAATCACAAAGCTGGCTTATCCTATCCTCCCTAGCCAAATGATGGTCGATCTGGACGCGGAGCCTATGTAAACCCACTCGAAAAGAACCAAGAGAGATACAGAGCACATGAGACCAGCCATGAGATAGGTACAAGGGGCGAACAATGATACTATCCTATAACTCGAGAAAGTGCTCCGCATAGAATGCCACCCTCGGGCGAAGCGCCCCGAGGGGACTAGCCCAAGTACTAAGAATATATTGTCTGTAGATGTCCATCCTGATATGCATGTTCAGCTCTTGTCGGAGTGGCAAAAGATGAGATGGGGCGTCCAGGGAATACTGGAAAGGGGGAAGGCGATCAATATCGATCCCGATAGAACCCAAAAGAGTCGAGGCTTGAGCAAACAAATAATGAGCCCGACCGGTGGAATCAGAGCGTGCAATAGCCTCCGAAGAGCAATTGGCCAGGTATGAATATATGTGACGCCCCTCCAAGGAATCCGCGAAGCACCGTAGGCGATGAAAGAACCAAACCAAATCAAAAATAGTACCAAGTCTGAAAGGATGGGCCCCGAACTCAGCAAGGACAATACTGTGAGGAGTAGACTGTCTTCATCTGATAATACGCCAAAGGAAAAGAGTATGGACACGCTCCACTAAAGCCCAGTCCAACTCCAGTAAGGACAGACCCCAAACAACAGAACCATAGAGCACAGTCGGTCTAATCAAAGTGTCCAAAAGAGTCAACTTGGACGTGGTGTCCTGCAAGTGATGTCTGAAGCATTGTCTCTCAATAAGGGCCCAAGAGCCATAACCCTTGTTGCTACAAGGCTGAACTGCTAGTCTCAAGCTGAATCGAGGGCTAGAAAACTTGACCCCTAAATAAGTATATGAAGAAGCAATCTCAATCTCCTCGCCTTGAAATAAGAAGTGGAGGTGAGAGGTCTTGAGATAATTAAAGACAATCAACTTGGTCTTACTCAGGTTCACCGTCAGTTGTCGTAAATCACAGAAAGAAGCGAGGTCATCAAGGAGTCTCTGTAAGCCTTCCGAAGGGGAGGCCATGAGGACCACATCATCCGCGAAGAGCAAGATAGAGATCAAAACAAAGTGGGAGACAAAGGGCAACCCTACTTCACCCCAATGGCGCTACGAATGAAGTCTGACATCCCCTGAGGGGTCCTGATGTGACCAACCACCGTCTCGTAGAGTCTCATGATGACAGTCAAGAGAGTCTCTGAAATACCAATGTCAGGCAGTCTCTGGAAGAGGGTTGTCCTAGGGACTGAATTAAACGCCTTGCGGAAATACACAAAGCAACACTAAACCTTCGATGAGCGATGACACTCTTCCTCAATAATAGCCCTAAGAGTCAGGATGTGGTCCATGGTCTGAAAACCTGGCCGGAAACCTACCTGCCCTCTAGCCCGAATATGTCTCTAATCAAGCTCCCGAGAAAGAATATCGTGTAAAACTGTCGCGTAAAGTTTAGAGAAAGTATGCCACACCATGATGGTCCTGTAATTGTTGGGATCTAACACTGGCCCAACCTTATGAATCGAATGGATGATATAATGTGACCAAGAGAGGGGGAACCCCATGCAAACCACCCTATTGAGAAAATCAGTGAGGAACAGGCCCAAAACCGTGATGTCGTGCTTGAAGAGTTCCTCCTGGAACCCTTCCTCATTTGAAGCCCTACTACTGTTCATGGACCTAACCGCATTGTTGATGTTGATGAAGGTGAAAAGGTGGCAGTGGGGGGAGGGGTGACAGTGAAGGAAGGTTGGCCAGGGATATCATAGAGGGTGGAGGTGTGTGAGACCAACGAGTTGTCCTCTAAGGCAGGGGGGAGGGAGGACCTACAAGGAAAAAGGGTGCGCTAGAAAGCCTTGGGGGACTGAAGTGAGGTCCAAAGAGACCAACTGCAATGTGAGATGAAAGTGCATTTCTTGCAGCAAAGGAACTAGCGGTAAGAGTAGTTCAGCTGCTCAAAGGAAGTCAAGCGAAGGGTGGAGGTCAAGCACAGTGTGTGGTGGAAGGATTTGCAGTCATTATCGTATCACTGGTTCATGGGGCAAGTGTTCCAACAAGCGGGGGAGGGGGTCCAACGGGTGGTGCGGCGAGGGAAAGAGAGGAGGGCAGCCTCTCATATGGAAGCAGCGAGGTGATTGAACCAGGAGGAGGTTCTCTCGAGGGAGGGGAAGCAATCCAGAGAAAGGAGCCGCTTGAGGTACGTGGTGAAGAGGTCTTGGTCCCCACTGTCAAAGCTAAGGGACATGCGGGAAGGATGGAGCGGAGACAGACAGCGGGGGGACAACGAGGACGGGCAGGGGCGGAGGCCTGAAAGTGAGGCTAAGGAGGGCGTGATCGGCGAGGGGAAGGTGAGTGATGGTGAAGCAACTGATAGCAAGAATGAGAGAGGAACAGGCAAGGGCATAGTCCACAACGCTCGCACCCCCACAATGAGGCCAATAAGTGAACGAACCCGAGCCAGGAGGCTGGGAAGGTCGTTTAGGATCATCAAGTCCGAGGACTCACATAGCTGAAGTAAGTGGCGGTCGTACCTTGTAACGGGGGCCAAAGAATCATCTGAGGACCTCTGAAAACCAAGTGGGACCGGATCCAACATAGAGGTACATATCGGATCCGACACCCAGTCATGGAGTGGAGTCTGCAAGGCCCTAGTCCGTGCTTTGAAATCACCCACAGTAAGAATATCCCCCAAAGAAGAGAACCTAGAAATGTTGTCAAACAGGTCCGTGAATGGGTTCCCCTCCGGCCCATTGTGTATAGCATATAGGGAGGAGGTCGGCAGAAAGTAACACAATGCAATGAAAAGATCTCTAAGACGAGAGGCCACATGGCACACACGGACCCACATAAATCTAACAAAGTTGCCTGAGTGAACCACAGAAGTCGCATCATGGAGCCGACTGCTAACAAGGCAAGCAACCCCACCAGAACCCCTGACACCCCAAAACCAAAGCAGGGCACCAAGACCTTGCCTCCATTCAGTTTTCACGCATCTTTGGACAACCCTCCTCACCTCTTCAACCTCGCCAACCTCAAGCCCACAAGCACAAAACATCGAGGATATGTTTGTATTTTTGCGGTATTTGTAATTTGCAATCAAGTAGTCTATCCCCAACAATCCCCTCACCATGATAAAAAAGGGGATCGTCTGTGGCAAACACAATCTTCAATCTCTTGTTGGAGATCTTGCCCGAAAAGGACATTTGTTGTTTGGTGCCTTCAAGCTGAAATCGGCTTCTTATGTTCCTACGTGCTTCTCGCTCCTTCACCACCACATACACAAATGACAATTTTGCATTTCTCCCCACCTTTTCAGTATGCTAGCCACGAACAAAGTGAGCATTTACTCACTATACCCTTAATCCTTTCAAATCCTCTGCCATCATTCTTGCATTTATTACATTAACTCTCCAAACACCATCTATCGCCATCAGACAGCATGCCACATGATTCGCCAACTTGGATGATATGTCAACGATACCTCACCACACATCATGGGGTCAAATCCACGGCCACCTTGGATAGGGAGTCGGACAAGGTGTTGCCCTCCCTGTAAATATGGGTAATTTTGAATTTGCAAAAATTCAAAAGTTTCTTCAGAATAACTGAAATGATTTTGTCAATTTTCCAAACATGGGACCTTCCATCGGCAATGGCATTTACTATTATCTGTGAATCGCCTTCAAGGTGCAACTATTCTACTTGGATTTATTTTGCCATCTCCACTGCCAATAAGGCCACTTGGGCTTCTGCTTTGCTATTAGTGTCATCTTCCAATTTTTAGACTCAGTTGCCAAGATATTGTCTGTGGGATCTCTCGCCACGCACCCTGCCCCTGATGGACCCGGATTGCCTTTAGAGGTCCCATCAAAGTTTATCTTGATCCATCCATCACCAGGTTTCACACATTCCACTCCATCCCTCTTATGACTGATAGGATCAACCCTTGGCTGCCCATTAATGGGCCAAGGCTTAAGTATGTAGTATGAATCAGTGATTGTTCTTAATATAATCTGATTTAAATGTATAGTGATGTATATTAATCATTGGAAATGGGCAGCTTCCTAGTAGGGAACATTACAAAGATTAAGTAAATTGTCATTTCCAAGTGCAACCCTAACTCTAGTTGGGAAATTTAGGGTAAATTAAATGAAGTACCAATAGGAGACATTACAACAAGCTGGCAAATTACAGCTGTGATCTCACTGAGCATGATGAATGATTCAATTTTGTAGATTTATTTGCCAACTTCCTATAATGTATAGACATGTACTAAAAGCTGACTCTAAAATATCGGAATATAAACATGAACAAACCAAATATGAGGACCAATATGAAAATATTCTTTGGCAAACACTGGATTGTCCAAAACATTTTGACACAATAATAAATGGTATACAAGAGAATCCAGGATTCCTTGTCGCTAGGATATTTGTTTCTGTTTGATGAAGCAATAATACTATATGAGCTAAATCATAGTTAATCCTTTTATGCATCTCTTCTTTGTTGTCACAAAACAATTTATTCATAGGGCAAAAGGCAGGAGAATCTGTACATAGATTTAAATTCCAACATCTCAAATATTCTTACCATAAATTTATCTATGCTACAATAAGATATTTCTATACAGTTCATTTGGTCAAGCGAAAAACTAGGCCAGTCTGTTTTTCTTGATGCTGGAAATTAACATTCATAGGTTACTTTTCCAAGAGAGGGACATTCTAGCAATCTCCATTAAGTCTAAATTGATAGAACTAATTATGATACCTTTATCGGCCGAGGATGATCTTTATTATGTCCTGTTGTCTTCAAAATACCAGGCAAGAGACTTATTCGAGCAGTCTGTAAAAAATACGTGAACATCACATTCAGCCCTCTTTTCAACATTGTACACAAATAGAAATCAAAGTCCAAGCAAACATCCTTTCTAGCTGTAATGTGCAGTACAATATACACAAATAATCAAGAAGTTACATAGAAAAATGTGTCAGTTTGAAGTAAAACATCTTAAAATAAACCTCAATCGTTGAAAGTTACATATCTGAGATGATATATAATTGTTTGGACACTTGTATGCAACTTGATACTTTAAGGCACAAGTTTCAAGTAGAAGAGCCAAGATGCATAAGACAGAAGCAGTTAAAATCCAAGGTTCTAACCATTAAGAGTTTTCTGGATTTGATTGTGTTGTAAATTTTTGCTTCAACGTTTCAAATCACACTCTGTGATCCATCATCAGGATGAGCATTAAGAGAGCACAAGGAAAAATTTCCGTGTGCTCTCTTAATGCTCATCCTGATGATGGATCACGGAGTGTGATTCGAAATGTTGATGCAAAACTTTACAACACAATCAAATCCAGAAACTCTTAATGGTTATTATCATGGATTGTGGAAATCTCTTCTCTTTGATCCAAGGTTCTGTGTGAACAAAATAATATCATTAAAAATTTAAAAATACTCAGTTTTATTCAGCACAGACAAATCGAGCTCTATTTTCCACATCAAAATTAAAGGCATAAGAAGAGAGATATGTCAGGAAGCCAAAGCCACTATGGAAAGAAGATTCATATAAAAATTCATCACCATACAAAGAAGTAGAACATTTGCCAAAATGTTCCACACACTACAAAAGGATCATCGTTGACTACGGAAAGTAGACACCAGAAAGCAAAAGATACAAAACATTACTAATACACCAGACTGGAGAAAGAGAAGAAAAGTTGAAACATAAAGAGATAGAAATTTACCCAAACATATAAATCTCCACAATTTCATTAAACAACGCAATAAAAGAATCCAAATATACAAATAGATAGTATCAAGATTCAAGGCACTTTGCATGGTTTCAAAATATGTTTTTTGGATGAGCAAATGACAGACGAATGAAATTCTTCAAATTATCAAAAGACTGATAGTGTTGACACTCTGTTGTGACCTTGACCTTTGTTACATAACCTACCTCCTCGCATGTACAGTTTTTTTTAAATTTAGTTTAGATACCATACACAGCAAAAAGAGCATCTTTAAATAAAGAATGATGGCATTCAAATACGAAAGATATCAAAATCTAATAATGCATTATAGACAAAAACACAAGGAGAAAAGTTGAAGCAATATATAATACAAATTATCAAAATAAATAAATCTACAAGATTTGGTCGAAACAACGTTATAGAAGAATTCTGCATGCATATACATAATGTCCAAACACTCTGCCATTAACTTAAAAATACATTTTTCTGATGAGTACAAGGCAGATAACCGAAATTGTCCAGAAAACATGCTACAACAACTATCATAAGAGTCTGTTGTAGTCTGTAAACTCAGTTTTAACCTGCAACTTTGTTACAAAGCATTTTGATTGAACATTTTTGTTTTCTATTTAGTTTAGCGACAGGAATCACCATTTTGGCCTCTATGACATAATCTTAAGTTTCATCTACATACCAATATCCATGAAAATGTCTTCACTGTATATTATACATTGTGGAAACATCACTGTGCTACACACTCTACATTTTGCAATCAACATAGAATAATGCATATTTATGAGAAAACATTGGGTTGGAACCATGGAGAATTTATTACACATTGTGGAAACATCACTGTGCTACACACTCTACATTTTGCAATCAACATAGAATAATCACCATTTTGGCCTCTATGACATAATCTTAAGTTTCATCTACATATCAATATCCATAAAAATGACTTCACTGTATATTATACATTGTGGAAACATCACTGTGCTACACACTCTACATTTTGCAATCAACACAGAATAATGCATATTTATGAGAAAACATCATATCTTCCGAATTTATTATACATTGTGGAAACATCACTGTGCTACACTCTACATTTTGCAATCAACATAGAATAATGCATATTTATGAGAAAACATCGGGTTGGAACCATGGAGAATTTATCATAATTACAAGAAATCACTAAATGGTGAAAGAATCTGTAAGAAATGACATATCATACAATACAATATATGTATTTTTCTAACAAACGTAAGTCTCCCTAACCTCTAATTTTTATATTATATTGACAATAAAAGAAATTACACCTCAAATTCACTTGATCGGGGGTTTCCAATGACTACTGAAGTCTTTTTGTCATCCTTTCTGTTCACCATAGAAAAATTTTCTTCATAAGAGCATAATATCCATGTTAACACTTCTGTGAAGCCTGCCATGGCAATCTACATGAAAAAAAACAAAGAAAAAAAACAGTTAAAATTTGTTAATAGCATTCACATTACAGCAGTGACAATGCTCACAATGAGAAGATCTCAAAGGGTTTTTGGATGAATCTGAAAGGCAAATTTGAAGCACAGTTCAGTAAATCAATTTTTATTCTTTCTTTTTTAAAAGTATTTTACTTCATTTTGCCTGCAAAATCAAGCATCTAGGTTAACAAAAATTTATTGTATGCTAAAACTAAGTAGTATTTTTGAATTTTAATTCCACAAAATTGGATTCATCACCATTTTTTTATCATTTCTTTTGATTTTTTTAATGAATTAACTTTCTTTTTTTAACCTTTTTTTGGAATAAAATGTTTAGATTATATTAAATCTTACTGATTCAAATGAATATTATGCTGATTTTGAGTGATTCATGTTGAAATTAGATTAATTTTTTGTACTTCAAATTAAAATGCAATGCTTTCAATTTCTAAAATTCTGTGTAGCTTAAATACACTGTACAAAGGAAAATAAAGAATCTTCTGGATCAGGTTGAGGCTCAGGCTCCAATGAATAAGTTCTGCCACTGGTTGCAGACATTCAACCTCAGAGCTAGAGACCCTACTTGGAAATATGACATACAATGACCAATACCTAGGAAAGATCTTTACATGAGATGCACAAGCATATGTCATTAAGGCATAAATTGCCTCAAATATCGCCTTGCAGGCATTACTAATCATGATGCCAAACCCTGTGTCAATACCACTGAATAAAAATTTGATCCCATTCGAGAGATCATTATTCAGAGATGGAACAATCAACTCCACCAACCCATTCATGGAGCAAGGTACTTCTTCAACCCCCATTTTTTCTATTTAAATAGCTTCTCTGATCCTAATGGAGAGTTTATGTAAGGCCTCGCAACATGCATTCGAAGGATGACACGCCAAGTTGAGGTGAGAGACCTCATTATTCAAGAATTGCACAGTTATAGGACTAGATCGGGTTGACCCTTTTATTCGTAGCTAACTACCTGAGGAAGAACCACTCAAACACCAAATAATAAAATTTGGAGTGTTTATATCACATGCATCTTACAAGTTGCAAATGCCAAATTTAAAACTATTGAAAATTTGCTAAAATATGTTTTGACTGTGCTTTCTATCTCTTCAATGTTTTCACTAGATTAGGGAAGAGGAAGATGTAAAATGTTGCATTTACATTCACTCAATTATCCATTGTTCCCAGCCATAAAGATTTTTCATGATGTAATTTTGTAATCAATTTGCAATCAAATTAATCGAATTTAATTAAAAAACACTTTTGTACTCATTTAGGGATTCATTGGATACATCTTGTCATTGAATTTTGCAATAAAATTGTGTTTCTAAAGAAATTTAAGCATTTTTTTAAGTGGTCGAGATTTTTCTAAGTCAAAAATGTTGGCTCTGTCGAGTTTTTACCAAGTTTGAGTCTACCAACTATGTGTAGGATTATTAGGTTTCTACATATCCTTATGAAAACTCTTTCACCATGTTACTCAAGCTACCGATTCATTCAAGAAAACACTTTGATTCAGGTCTGTTTTAAACATATGTTACCCTGAGTTTACGGGACACGGAGATGGGGGGATGGGGAAATGTGTTTCCTTGTCCCAAATTCTTTATAATTGCACCTCTAACTCTTTGAAAAGAAAATAATCTTTTTGAGTCATATTGGTAACTTATCTTCCCTCTATTGTTGTGGCAAAAAGCAATGTACTAGTTAGTTCATAAGTTACTTGTCCACTAAAAATGTGTCATGTCCTCCTCCCACTATAGAACACAAATTTGTAATATCCTAGTGAAACAATTGCATAGAGGTCACGCTTAAATCCAACAAAAAATTGCATGACATGTCTAGTCCCCAATAGCTCTCCAGAAGCCCCTCAAAAATATGAACAAGTTTCCCTAGTCTACAACGAAAACAATGTCAACAATAAAGAGATTACCCTAGGGTAAGTCCCCTACAACAAGATTAGGTGTGAGGGATTGAACTCCAACCTACTTCCTAAAATTATGGAAATGTCCCTAAAACAATAGAAAATGATCCAAAACTCATAAAAACACTAGGGACAAAAGAACGAAACCAATCCTCACCAACATACACTTCTCTAGTGATCACCCTCATGGATCAAGTTAGATTTCCAGACCGAGATCGAGATGACTTCCAGCTACACTTATTTGGGGATTTAGATTCTCTGGGCCGCACTTCAGTTTGAGACCGGCTATGACACTGCGGGTCAACAAGGGTTTGGGATCTCTTGGCTTACTTGAGCGACAGTGCTTTCGACATCACTTTCAGGATATTACATCAAAGATGTCTATCTTTGACTCACTGGTTAGACCTACTGTTCTTTATGGCTCGACTGTTTGGGGTCCCTCCTTATTGACTACTGACTGGGCTTTTGTTGAAAGAGTGCAGACTCTCTTTCTCCGACGCTTCATTCGCTGTCAGCCAACTACTCCCACTAGCATCATTTTGGCTGAGTTCGGGGCTCACCCCTTCAGACTTTGCACAATCTTCGATCTTGTTTGGTTACTTCACAGACTCAGGGGCTTTCCTAACTCAACTGATGAAAGATACCGTTACTCTTACTTAGCCTATTGTTCTTCGACTTTGTTGGCGGCCTCAGACCCTAATAGGCATGCTCAATGCTGGTATGCTCGAGCTTCCAGTCTCCTCAGCTCTGTTGGTATTGATATCGACCACCTCCCTCCCTTTCAGTATTCCCTCGATGCCCCTGCTCATCTCCTCCCCCCCTCAGTCAGAGTTGAACGATATCACTAGGTTAGATATTTACAGGAGGTATGTTCAGGTGACATGGGTTGATCCTCCTAGTGGCCTTTGGCCTCGTATGGCCTTCTATTCCAAGCACTATATTGATATTCATGATGGCTTGATCACTCGGCCCTAGTATACTTTCAGACGCTGGCCTCACGCCCTACGTATCCAGCTCGGGTCCTTTAGAGTTGGCTCTCACTGACTTCGGATCCAGACCGACCACCAGGCCAGTAGAGAGGAGAGGCTTTGTCAGTGTTGTGATACGAGGTTGGCTGAGACTGAGTTCCATTTCTTATTCTACTGTCCGATTTACTATGAGATTCGTGGGAGATTCCACTGTCTATTCAGAGACTGCAGGTCTATGTCTTCCTTCTTCAGGTACGAGGATCAGCACTGCTTGGCACTTTATCTCCAGGAGGCCTTCCGTCTCAGTGATTCGACTTTACAGGTGCTCTCTCCCCCAAGCTCTACGTCCCTTTGCCAGCGGAACACCTCCTTCTTTGCTCCGGTTTCCTCCCCTAGAGGAATCAAGAGGCCTGAGAGTCCTTCCACTGTCCTTCACTCCAGATCGGTTAGACATCGCAGAGATCACTTGCTCTTACAGCCCCATCGGCAACAGCGGACTCCCTCCTCCCAGAGACGGACTCTGACTCAGACTCTTCCCCTCAGGGATAGTTACCCGTCGATCTTGAGCTACTTTTCGATATCCGGAAACCACTAGATGTTTGGTGGTTTCGCGGTTTCTTCTCCTTTCTGGCTCTTGTTGTTGTTTCTTTTTCTGTTGGTTTCTCTTTTCTCGGACACCGTTTGGTTGTCCTGCTGCCTTCTGGGCTCTCTGTTGTACTCTCAGTCCCTTAGGCCCGCTTGTGGTCTCTTGTTGGACATTAATAATTTATCTTATCTTATCTTATCCAAGTCAAACTCTTGGAATGCCCAAAACAAGCTCATTTGTACAATTTTAAATGGTAGTACACACTAATATTCCCCCCAATTAGAAACCTTGTTAAGTATTTCCAAATTTTTTTAATTTCACATAAATATCTTAAAATATTTTCAAACCTCATTTATGTTTTGAATGTTTCATACAAAAAGCTCATCTTGGAAACACCTACACTATACCTTCTTATTACAAAAGTAATATAGTGACTTCCTCTAATTATACCTACATTCCCAATGTCACCATAAATGCTTTAGAGGATCTTTTATGATCATGCCTCAAACAATTCCTTAAAAGGAAATATTGGCTTCTTATCTTCCTTCCATTGTGGCGGAAAAAAGCAATGTACAAATCGGGGCATAAGTTACTTTTGACTCAATGATGAATCAAGATGTTCTCATTGTGATTGGTCTCGCTTTCACGCAATTTCCCCATGGAAAATGTCTACTTGAACATGGACCATATGCTCCTCCTATAGCAAACAAATTTGTAACATCTGAATGAAAGAGTTGCATGGAGAAACTAATTATCAAAACCTTGTGATATAATATATCAAAATTAATGGCTCAAAGAGCACTTTCATCCAAAGGTGTTGTCAAAGCAAACTAATTTAAAAAATGTCACAAGCTATGAAGCTCATTCTCACCTCCCTTAGAAACAAGGAAACATGTTTACCGATACTTTGAGAATCTTTTTTTCTAATAATCGTTTCAATTACAGCTCTTCAGTGGAGAAGTTTTACGTCTCCATAAATGGTGTTTTCTTACTTGTAACACTTATAATATTATAAACTTACAGCTCTTCAATAGAGATGTTTTAGGCTTCCATCTCATTTTTTAATCCAATCAGCCATCTCCCCACCATTTTAGGACAAAACGCAGCCTTATTAATCAGATCCCAATCCTTATTAATACTAAACCCAGGCACCGATCAAAAAAAAAAATACTAAACCCAGGCATTAAATAAAAATCCATTATAAAGGCCGACAAGGATTGTTTGTGGGCTGACTCAAATAGCAATGATTCAGTTATGAAGGCCGGAGTAGAATATAAGCAGGAGGCCAACCGAGATTGGTTAAGGGGTCGCCACCATAACCCTTCTTGGTGGGCAATTTCCCTTCAATGATTAATAAACATTTCCTCATAAAAAGGGCCGACCCAGTAATCAGATATCAGTAATTTTCAAGGAGCAGCTTATGTACAAGTAAAAAGAGTGCTAGTGCTCATTATTGATAAAACAAAGGTAAATAGGATCTAACTTAATAAATTATAAGGCAGTGATTTCCTAAGAATAAGAGATAATCAAAATACAATTAAGTTTTAAGCCAGCAGTTAAGACGAAGAGTTGCGACTCTCTCAAAGGGGTAGAAATATTGAAGAGGCGTGACTTCTCCCTCACATTGGAGGATATAAAAGGAAGAAAAATTCATTTGTAGTATGCATCCAAGTAGGTAAAATCATATCAAGCAAGAGATCAGATCAGATATAAGGATCTCCAAACAGTAATCAGCAGACTGGTATTCCAGCAAGTTATTGGTATGCCATATGGATGAATGAACTTACATATGTCGGAGTAAATGAGTTTTTACCATTTACATGTGCTTAAATTTACTTAGGCATCATTTATTAATTATTAGTGCATTTAGTTTTTAGTTAGTTGATAGTCGGTTTTTACTAGCTCTCTCCCTCCTTGCCTTTATAAGCAAGGCTATATACTTTATTTTTTGCATCTCAATACATTTTTCATCTTTTTTGTGAAATATTTCTTTCCGTGAAGGTTATCCTACAAGTTGTGATTCTGGCAATGAAGTTTTGCTCCAACCAACAATATATATATATGTGTGTGTGTGTGTGTGTGTCTGTGTGTGTGTGTGTTTAACCCACCACTTTTGGTCCCTCCTCTGAAACTCTCAAGTCCGACCATATTGCTGAATCCCTAAACAATCTCCTGTATGCACTCCACCATAATGAGACCTCAAGCACCACTATGGTCAATCCTAAAGAGCCTCCTCAAATTCCTGACAAAACCCTAGATTTTGAATCCTTGGACTTTGGGCTTAAACAGCAATCTGTTAATGCCAAACCTAAGAGAAAGAATGCTCAACAGATTGCCCTAGAAAGGATTAGAAGGAATTCTAATTCCAGATAAAAAGGTAGAAACAGTTCAAACTCTCAAACTGTTATGGAAGAGATCCTCATGAAGAATATGAAAACCCATAAGGTTGCCCCTCTCATCACCCCTATTTTCAGTGAGAAGGGTGTCACCTTCAAATATGAGGTCACCAATCATGACAGTGCAGTGAAAGAGTCTGTGAGTCCTGGTGAGGCTACTAGGATAGCTTGTGTACCGACATTTGTTGCCCCCTCTAAGTTTGGTGATCCCCTCTGTGACTTTTCTATTGTTGTTATCCTTGCTCCCCCACCTCTCCCAAACCCCACGCTTGCTCGATAGTGGTTGATAACCCCATATGTTCAAGTGGCCCCCTACCCCTGAGAATGGTGATGGAGTGGGTCAAGGTAGACATCAATGAGCAGGTTGACTCTCAAGGTGTGGAGGGACAATGCTGGGCCATTTTGTCTTTGGTGCACATAAGAAGAAGAGGAGACTTAAGACTAAGAAAGAATCCTCAATGGATTCAGTGGTGTAATCGGTGGTAGAAAGTGAGCACTCCCCAGATGTTAAAATCAAAAGGAAGAGAGGCAGACCATTAGGATCTAATGGAAATAATGAGGCTAAAATCCCCAAGAGGCAATTGCCAAACTGCTACAAGAGCTTTCGAGCTCCCAGGGATACCAACCCTTAATATGCCCATGGATATTAAATGAGCCTCTTGGAATGTCAGAGGGCTAGACTACCCTGACATTAAATATACATAATTAAGAGATTGCTATTAATGAATCACAACATTGACATCCTCATGTTACAAGAAATCAAAGCAATAGGGTTCACTTCAGATATTACCTTGAAGGGCATTTGGAGGGAGGCAAAATACTTTACCCACTTCCCATGGTAGAGGTAAAGGTGGCAATGCTATTCTAATTGGACCCAAGGGGGCCAAGTTCATTGGTGGTTGGGGTTGCTCACAATGCAACAGAGTAGTATGTGTTAGACTCAAAATGGGAGATTTGTTATTTGGAGTTTGCTCAGTATATGCTGCAAATGGTTATAGGGAAAGAATAGATCTTTGGAAATGGATTTTTCAGATGGAAAGTATTCCATGGATCTTAGGAGGTGACTTTAATATGACGAAGAGGCCTCAAGACAAGGCAGGGGGTTGTAAGTTTGAATGGAGGGGGGACAAAAACTTCTACTGGTACAAGATGTCAAACAAACAGAGACTGATGGATCCCTCAGCTGGGATCAAGGCTGAAAATAAGGGGATCTGGTTCACTTGATGTATCGACCAACAGGGGGATAAAAGGATTTACATTAGATTGGACATATTTTATGCCCATAAGGACTTCCTTGGCTTCAAAAGGAAGCCTGATGGTTCTTATGTGAGGGTCACCCCTTACACCTTATCAAACCACCACACAATCATCTCTGAGATTTCTCTCAAAGGCAAGCCCTCTAAGACCGAAGGTAAGAGGGATGTTTTTGCCTTAAATGTCGGGTTGTAAGAATATGAGGATGTAGGTATGTCATTGATTTCATTAAGATTTTCAATAAGTGGGGATCAAATAAAAGAGTGTCATTAGCAGGTGGACCCAGTGCACAAGAAGTTGGAAAACATTTTTTCAGGTGATAGGGGCAAGAAAGCAAGGGACAGCAGGAAAGAAGAATCTAATCTGCACAATAAGTTATTGGTATGATACAAATGCTTCTAGAACTGATTGTGTGCAATTTTTTACATCTAAGTTTCAGATCACACTACGTGATCCATCATCAGGATGCAAGAGGAATCAAGGAGAGAAAAGTTATTGGTAGTTGGGGGTATTCTACAAACAACCCAGCTGACCTACTTGCCATAGATAACCTCACCCATGCTAGAAAATCTTTGAGGAAGTTGCAGAATGTGAAAATCAAAGGGGCAAAGACTAGAGCCAGAATTAACTATGTCAACCATGGGGACAAGGAATCAAAATATTTCTTTCAGATTCTTAAGCAGTAGGCTAGAGACAGAATTGATTTCATATGTGAGGGGAATGAGATATCTAATCTTGAGGACATCCTAAAAGGCTTCTCTTTTTACAGCAAGCTCTTCACCTCGGAGGATGTGGGATAAGGCATGGAGGAGGCCAGTAGCAGAATCAGAAGGATAATCCCCAGGAGAGTCTTTGTAGAGGATGCAAAGCTTCTTAGCTGCCCAATCTCTATTAATGAAATTAAATCAGCCATCAGGTCCCTCAGCAATGATAAGGCCCCGGAGCCAGACGGACTTCCACTAGAATTCTATAAATGCAATCTTGATTGGGTTGGTGATGAACTACTGCACATGTACACTGAAACTTTTGAACAAAAGTCTCTAGGCCGTGAGATTAACAGTGGTCTTATTAAGATTATCCCGAAGGATGGTGACAGATCTTTAATCAAAAACTGGAGACCTATTACACTCCTTAATGTCTCGTACAAGATCTTGGCTAAGATGTTTGCTAATAGATTGGAAAACATCCTTCCTCAAGTTGTTAAAGTTTTGAACCAGAATAGCAAAACCATAGAAGCAGATATCTTAAACAAAACACAAGAACAAATAGACACAGATATTTACCCTAGGAAAACCCTCCAACTTGAGGGGAAAAACCCAGCCACACAAGAAATGATGCTTTATTGATAAAATAATAGAGATCTGTGTACAATGCTTCAAACTGAACCAGCAATACATCTACTACACACAGAAACAACAATATAATGCGTGACTAACGCCTAACCAATGCAAAAGACAAAGAAATATATAGAAGACTTGACTCTTCATCTTCAAAAGTTAAGACTCTTTACATTCCAAGCACAAGTCTCTTCATTTCAAATGGATGTCTCTTCACATCTCCATGCAAGTCTTTTCAATTTCCAAATGCAAGACCCTTCGCATTTCTTGGACAAGTGATTCGCCTTCAAGAGAAAGATAACTCTCGACGCTATATAACATCAACACTCCATCTCAGCTTGGGAGGTATCTTTCCAGATTCTCATGTCATGGATTCTCTCAACATGACCATCACAATGGCTACACCCATTGTGAGAAAACCAAAAACTTTATCACAAATTCTCTCAATGTGATATCGTCATCTCAACATGATGTTCACCATGGTTACTCCCAGAGGGTGAATAACACAAGAGGTAAGTCATGGAATCTCTCACATGACATCCACCATAGCTACTCCCAGAGAGTAGATCCACCATAGCTACTCCCAGAGAGTGGATCAAGGGCTTTCACCTCAAACTTCTTTTGCAAAGAAGAATGCATTAACAAGGGATTGCACCTCAAACTTCTCCCTCACAGAGAAGAACTCATTAACAAGGGATTGCACCTCGAACTTCTCCCTCTCAAAGAAGAACTCATTAACAAGGGATTACACTTCAAACTTCTCTCTCTCAGAGAAGATCTCATTAACAAGGGATTGCACCTCCAACTTCTCCCTCTCAAAAAAGAACTCATTAACAAGGAATTGCACCTCAAACTTCTCCCTCACAGACAAGAACTCATTAACAAGGGATTGCACCTCCAACTTCTCCCTCACAGAGAATAACTCGTTACTCATTAACAAATCTTCATGATGATGTGGTTCTCTCTGAAACAGATATCAACCTTTTGAACTCTTTGTCCAAGTCAGACTCCCTCTTTACCTGCTATCAACCTTATGACCTCCTCCTCCAAGGTTGCTTGTGATGGATAGTCAGGCTCCCTCTGAATGGAGACTCCCTCTCAGTAGGGGCACCATTCTCACTGCTTTGATTATCACAATGAAATACATTTGGCTCCAATGCTTGACCAAACAATGACCTTTTGCAGCCACACTGCTTCACGAACTTGTTGATCCTCTACAAAGGACTTGGCACTCTCCCTCTGCAACACAGGCTCCCTTTGAATCTTCAAACACTTGCATCTACCCTCTGACATATTAAAGTTCAGGACTGTCCTCCTCGACCTCATCCCAAATCATCCTCTACTCTGGAGCTACCAATTTCAAATTTAGATTGACTGTGCAAATATGATCTCTGCAACTGAAGACTTTCCCTCTGAATATCATTTCTTCCTCTTTGAAGAAACAAATAACAATGACAAACTGTATAGGTTCTTCCTCTTAAATGATGTTATGTGATACCAATACAGCCTACATCACTTTGCATGTAATCTCTCATCATCTCATTGCTTCTCGATCTGTCCTGGAAGCATTTTTAGATAGATTAGTATAAGTTTATAGAATCAAACTATCCAAAAGAAATATATCGTTCAATGCTAAAACCATACACTATTCACTATTCCCAATGTTAATGCATGAATTAACTATATAAAATTCATGATCAATATTCAAAGGTACAATCATAAAATACATATCTCTTCATTGTTTAATCTTCCTCACAATACGCCAACAAACTTTCCAACAATACTATCTTGAATACTACTCAAGGACTTTTCAACAACATGTCTATGAAGTGTTGGATACATTCATACAACCATACAGAGGAAGCCAATTTCACTCATCAAGAATGCAAGTTAGTAGAAGACATGAAGAACAACAATCACAGAATTTCTTATTTCACAGTTGCATACAAATCCTTTAATTCTTGAAACACAAACGCCCAGCTCCAATGATAGTCATCATCCATACAACTCTGAAAACTTACACATACACATGATCTCATATTCCAACCCCTCTCGTAAGAGAGTCAAGGCTGTCCAAGCTCTGATACCATGTTAAAGTTTTGAACAAGAACAACAAAACCATAGAGTAGATAGCTTAAACAATATACAAGAACAAATAGACAGAGAGATTTACCCTAGGAAAACCCTCCAACTTGAGGGGAAAAACCCACCCACACAAGAAATGATGCTTTATTGATAAAATAATAGAGATCTGTGTACAATGCTTCAAACTGAACCAGCAATACATCTACTACACACAGAGAACTAGCAATATAATGTGTGACTAACGCCTACCCAATGCACAAGACAAAGAAATATATAGAAGACTTGACTCTTTATCTTCGAAACTGAAGACTATTTACATTCCAAGCACAAGTCTCTTCATTTCAAATGGATGTCTCTTCACATCTCCATGCAAGTCTTTTCAATTTCCAAATACAAGACCCTTCGCATTTCTTGGACAAGTGATTCGCCTTCAGAAGAAAGGTAACTCCCGGTGCTATATAAAATCAACAAGGTGATCTCTCCAACACAAACTGACTTTGTAAAGAACAGGTATATATTGGAAAACCTTCTTAATTGTTAAGAAGCAATGGACTGGGCAAGGGACTCTGGCCAAGAGGTATGCAAGTTACTACTGGATTATGAAAAACCATATGATAGGATAGAATGAGGCTTCATTTTCATGATGTTAGAATGTCTGGGCTTTCCTAAAGTTTTTTTCCATATGATCTGGACTCTGATGAATGATGCCTCAGCCTGAGTTGAAGTGAATGGTATCAGATCAGAATCTTTTCAATTATCTAGGTCTATTAGACAGGGGTGCCCACTTGAACCAGCTTTGTTTGTTATTGCTGCAGATGCTCTTTACTATTTGATAAGAGATAACACCCTCTCTCCCTAGGTTAACAGGATAGTTTTCCCTAATGGGGAGAAACTTACCAATGTTCAATTTGTTGATGATACAGCCATCATAGTTAACCTAGAAGAAAATGATATTGATGGGCTAATTAACAAATTAGATCTTTTTTGTGCTGCCTCTGGTAGCAAAGTATCTCTATCTAAATCTATTATGCTCAGATGGAATGAGCACCCTACAGACTGGTGTACTAGACTCTCCATAGCTTGGGGGGGTCCCCGCCATCAAGTAAGGTACCTGGGTATTCCTTTTGTAGTTAACCCAGACCTAAGGGAGATGTGGGATTGGATCAAAGGAAAAATAGATAAAAAGCTTGGTAAGTGGAACACCCACTATCTTTCTCTAGCTGGCAGAGTCCAAGTATGCAATAGATTTTGTCTTCCTATTCTATCTATTTTGTTTCTGCTTGGCTCTTCAACCAATCTCAATTTAACTACATCCAGAGGCAAATCAGAGAATTTCTCTGGTCTGACAATAGGGGTAATAAGAAGAGGCATGCAGTGAATTGGAAGTGGTGCTCTATGAGCAAATCAGTAGGCGGTTTGGGGCCAAAGAATTTAAGATCCCAAGGAATTGCCCTAGCTGTGAAATGGGTTGCCAAGGCAGTCCAAGGATATGAACCTCGGAAGCTCTTGGGGTAAGACATAACATTACTAGAGTTGTTCCCTTCAAAGGATCCTTCTAGAAGGGGGTTGCACTTGCATGACTTGTTGGCTGGCCACTTCTCCATTAAGGTTGCGGGCTCCAATGTCTTCAAAACTCTTTGGAAGGGTTGGGAATCAGTCAGAGAGAAAATATCTAATAACAGGATCATTGGCAGTGACAAGCTTATTTGTGGGGAGAGATCTATCTGGTGAAACTTAAAACATGGGGATAAACACTTGGCACTTCTCTAAGGATGCTCTGCTAAAAGCTGAACAGTTAAAGGCATAAAATGGTTCTCAGACATTATTAAAGATGGCAAGTTAATAAGCTGGATTGAACTGGAACAGAAATTCAATATTCCTCAGACACAATGGAGAACCTACTCGGCCTTAAAAGAAGCTTGTTCCTCTTTGTCCATCCCTAGAGACTGTAGTTGTAATAATTCTAGAATGGCCTCCTATAAGTGGCCAGATGGCACCCCTCTCCCTGACACTAAGGCCAAATACATCTACAGTATCCTCTTTGACAGTCAAGACATACTCCTTCATGTCCAATCCTGCTGGGATGTAGACATTGATATCCCAAGTTGGCAAAAGATATTCACCCACCTTTGGACCAGTCTGATTGCACCAATATATAATGTTTCAGATGGCAGCTTCTCCTACACAGGCTTCATGTCAAAATGCCCAATCGTGAACCAAACTTGTGTTCCTTCTGCAGACTCCCCGAGAATCTATCTATCATGTCTTTTTTGGTTGCTTGTTTGCCAGAGAAGTTTGGGGGCTGTTTGGCCTTGTTATTAACAAAAATCTTGATATTTCTAATGTATTGTCTGGTATTATCATGAGCCATAAAAAGCATTGCAATACTTTCTGGTTTATTTTATCTTTTGAGATTGTATGGTGCATTTGGAAATTGCGTAACGACAGCATATTTAATGGCAGAAACAGGTCCCTTACTGAATCTTTGCAGAGGCTCATAGTTTATAATATTGCTCTGCAGGTTTCTGTGGTCATGAGGCTCAATGAGAAGAAGTTTCTGGACCTGTTACCTGGACAAGTGAGGGTTCTCAGGGAAGAAGTCTCACACGGGTACACTTGGACCCGTTTTTCTTCTGATCACACTCCATTTGAGATAGCCCTTAAAAATTTCATGGCAGACATTAATGAACAGCGTAAGAAAGAAGAACAAGAACAAATGGAACCTATTGCTGCTGTGCCACCAGCTGCTATCCCTGCTGTTGTTCCGGCTGCTCTTCCAGTTGCTGAGGCAGTCAACCATCCTTATGGTCAAGGCATTCGGGAAGACAAGATCCTCAGCTGGATGGAGGGCCCTTTGGGATGGACCACCTGGGTGGAAAGAAGACTCAATGATAGGCCATGACATTCTCAGTAATCTGCTAGTCCGTGTGTTCATTCCACTTTTTGTATAGCTATCCGATGTACTTCTCAAGTTGTATATGCCATGTATCTTGGTGACTTGACAGTATACATGTAATTAGAATCTTGTATTATCTAGGGGCTCTCAGTGGCTGGTTATCAGCAGCATCTCTGACACTGGGATCTAATTTTTTGTAATTCTGACACTTTATACTTAATAGAAGAAAAAAAGAATAAGAAAGAATCAAAATAGAATTAAGTTTTAAGCCAGCAGTTAAGAGGAAGAGATATGACTCTCTCAAAGGGGTAGAAATATTGAAGAGGCGTGACTTCTCACTCACATTGGAGGGAATAAAAGGAAGAAAAATTCATTTGTTCTAGGCATCCAAGTAGGGAAAATCATATCAAGCAAGAGATCAGATCAGATATAAGGATCTCCAATCAGTAATCAGCAGACTGGCAATCCAGCAAGTTATTGGTATGTCATATGGATGAATGAACTTATATATGTTGGAGTAAATATGTTTTAACCATTTACCCGTGCTTAAGTTTACTTAGACGTCATTTATTAATTATTAGTGCATTTAGTTTTTAGTTAGTTGATAGTCGGTTTTTTACTGGCTCTCTTTCCTTGCCTTTATAAGCAAGGCTGTATACTTTATTATTTGCATCTCAATACATTTTTCATCTTTTTTGTGAAATATTTCTTCCATGAAGGTTATCTTGCAAGTTGTGATTCTGGCAATGAAGTTTTCCTCCAACCAACAATATATATATATATATACAAGCAATCATATGAAATTATCTTTATTCAAATTTCAATAACAAAATATTTTATCAATTTCCCTTGCACCCTAATTAGATAAAACTCTTTCATTTGAAGTAATTTTGGGATTATCAACTTTTTTTGCTGAACAATAGTAAACTATTCCAAATCCTAATGTAAAGTACTGCAATTTCCTTTAGCTAAATCATAATTTTTCCTATTTTAAAAGTATTCCCCATGATGACTATTTTCTCTGTGACATCCTCTTCAACCAACATGGATGTTTCAACCAAATATCATATTTCCTACCATGACAACTGTATGAATGTGCATATATTTTAAAGCAAACCAAGTCTAAAAGCACTAGTCCAGATTTGTCACGATATGGGAAAAGGTTTATACTTGATTGCTTTAGACTTTACCCTTTAGATTGCATTCAATATGATACAATGCCATCAAACCCCAACTTGACAATGATAAGTGGCTTGATATCGCTCATGCTCGGCTTTGTACTTCAGTTGAGAATGTTTAAGTTGTCCATGCACTTTTGGTTCATCTATTTTATCACTTCTGTGACCATTGCAGCCTTATAAAATTATATACTCTACACATCCTCAAATGGAATCCATGGTCCAAATGAGTATACAGACAAAAAAATTGGAAAAGTCTCAAATGAAGACAAGTTAACCTATGGATGAAAATTTGCTGATCTTTGCAGCTTTGTGTCCATCCTTATCCGCATCCACAAAGCTTCACAAAATTTACTCAATAATCAAGAAAACTGATCCAACACTGATGGTTTTGGCAAACCAAATTGAATTCAACCATGCCCTACAATCATTGCAAAATTCTTTGTCCTTATTCAACTACTTGGAGGATATTAATTCGACCCATCTAACTGCAACAATCCACAATGATGAACAAATAGATATTAACTTCCATGGTCTGAGGTAATGCCTCATGGATATTCATACCTATGCTCTCCCAAGGCCAGTTAGATACTTCCAGAGGCATATACAATCCAAACTTCTGATATATTAGTTTATTGATAATGTACAACACATATCCACAAATGAACCTCGCTGCATCTACTCGTACCTTCTGCCAGTATTCTGTAATTAAGAGACAGTTTTGTTGAATCTAAATTGTTAAATCTAAACGTCTACTTCTTTTATGCAAGATTTGTTCATATCATACAACAATCCTTCTTTATGAAAATAATTTGCTTTCTGTTGAGAATTTGGCATACCTTCTTTTTGAGATGCAAAATACACTTCAAGAAGTTTCAAACATACTACATGTTGCATGTGTTCCTTGTGACTAAAATGCTCCAATTGCATGATGCTACTTGTAGCAGCTACCATAGTCTACAGCAGTTTGAAAGATTATGAGAAATATTATTTGTTGTCCCTTCCTTGTGTGTAACCAGCAAATTGAATTGCTGCAGAATACCCATCCACTTGAAGTGAAGCCTACTGCAACTTATCTGAGTTTGCAAATATTGCAATGGTGGTCATCCAACTGAAACATTTTTTACTTAATAACAAATACTGTTTTCATTTTTTCATGGCTTGTACCATTGCATACAGTTTTTTGCCACAACCAAGATGGTTAGACTCCTGTTCCAAAGGACAAGTCAAAGTGATAACATACTGGTCTTCTTCCTTGTGTCAATGCTGCTCTCATCTCATAGAGTAATGACCATCTCCTTGAACTCATATTTCTCAAGTGGCTTTTAATTTAAGATAAGTGAGATGAGAGAAACTTTTAATGTCTTTTAGGCCAATTTGATTTGTAGAACTTTCAATTCATACTTGTTCAGAATATTGCATCTATAGGTGTCTAGTTTTGAAACATATTACCCAAGCTTTATTTAATAGCCTTAACTTAAACTTTCATGCACTAGCTTACGATTGCAAATAGATAACGTTCATTAACCAATCAATTAGCCAAATATATTAATTGGGATACTATTTTACCTGGAAACAAGCCATGCGTATTAAAACCATCCTTGAATAACCTCCATATAAAAAAATCAATCAAGATACTAGCTTTGCTTTTTAGCCATACCTCTAACCTTATCAAGTCACTGACATGATTCAAGAGCTGTTGCTTCCCTTGAGTTAAGGACTTCGGCTTGGTCTTGGGGATATTATTAAACCCATAAGCAATAGCCACATCCTGTTCACAAAGGACATTGAACTACTTTAACATTGGCAAACACAACCAAAATTAGTCAGATATAAATAAATTATAAACAAAATCTCCGTAATTTCCTTAAATATGGCTACAATAAGGATTTAAAATTCCATTTAACTTCAATTGTGAATTAGTAGAGCTTAAAAGTAAATACAGCTATAAAGTGCTCAGAGAACTACCTCCATTATATCACACTTATGGAGAACGTCACTTCTTGTTGGTGGTATTGATACCAAGATGTTAGAATTTTCACTTACTGCAGGCAACTGCATCTTGTTCAATAAACTTATTACCTGTTTCAGGAAGTTTAAAGAAATATTAGTAATTGACCTTCACTAAGTAGTATATTTCATTACCCCAACCCATATGGATCACGAACTTAGTACATAAGTTAAAGCCACTAAATTTAAAGAACAAAGAATTTTTGCTTCTTGAGATCGGAAAATAAAAGAATTATATTGCATCTAAAGACTAACAATTGTATCTAAAGCCATTTAGTCACCTCATATCAATATGACCTAAGGCCACCATCAACTAGACATATACTGATAGTGATGGAGTATGCATATTCATTGGGTATTCAATCTTCAACAAGAAACAATCCCTGTAAGCTGAGAATCTGGGATTTTCCTTTTGGAAACAAAAAAATTGCTAAAAAAACCTTCAAAAACTATGTTCTAAGACAAGATTCAGTGATGAACTAGTATATATAACTCTTTGCTTTCAACATGTCTACAGGGTTAGATAAGATAAGATAAGATAAATCTATTAATGTCCAACGAAAGACCACAAAGGGTGTCCAAGGGACTGCTGAACAAAACATATAGTACTTGATGAAAAAACAGTTGTAAGTAAAATTTTGAAAACCTTACTGCCTGTTTATGCTATTAGAGTATCTGCAATTCAAGAAATGAGAGCAGTAGCTAGTAACAATGTTACTCTTGATAGTTTAATTGGTAGACTTATTTCATTTGAGATGAACAACTATGACAACAGTGTCTTACCTACTATTGAATCCGCATTGAAGTCTTTTCTGAAAACAAGCAAATCTAGTAACAAACACACTATGAGAAATGATAGTGACAGTGATAGTGATGAGCAAGAACTTGATGAACTTGAAGCACTAATGGCTAAGAGATTACATAGAGGTAAAGGAAGATATAAAGGTAAATTACCATTGGTCTATTTTAATTGCAAAGAAATTGGACAATTTGCTGCTAGATGCCCTAACAAGAGAAAAGATGAAAGAGACAATGACAGATCTTATGAAAAGAAGAATGACAGAAGTGATGACCGAGACTACAGAAGCAACCGACACTCTAACAGAAGAGATAACTGAGATTACAAGGACAAAGGCAAGAAGGCTTGTTACCTGGTTGAGAACAAAACTGAAAATTCTGATACTGATTCTAATGAAGATATTGAGGTGGTATTTGTTGCTATGAAAGATGATTCAGACGAAGAAGAAAGGTCTGTTGAACCATCACTCATATCTAAAGTTAGCAAAAATGATATCTGGATTATTGATAGTGGTTGTACTCATCACATGACTGGAGATAAAGAAAAGTTTGAAACTTTTGAACATTATAATGGTGGATCAGTTAGGATGGGTAATGACTCACCATGGCCAGTTGAAGGAAAAGGTACCATCATGTTATATAATCTGATCAGATGTGAAAATGCATATTGGGTGAAAGGACTTAACTATAATCTGTTGAGTGTTTTACAATTGAACAACACAGGACACCAAGTTGCATTTCAGAACAAAAAGGTAATGATCTATAATGGAACAGGAAAGTTGATCGATAATGGTGAACAAACAAAAGGTAATCTATTCTATCTTGATAATATTGAGACCACTTGTTTATTGGCTAGAAATGAAAACATTTGGTTGTGGCATAAAAGGTTGTCATGTGAAGTTTGACAACATGGTTAAGATAAGTAAGAAAAGAAAAGTGAGAGGCTTACCGAGTATTTCAAAGCCCGACCATGTTATGTGCAAGAATTGTCAAATAGGAAAAATGACAAAATCTAGTTTCAAGAGCAAAACCTACTCATCTAATGCTATTCTGGAGTTAGTCCATATTGACTTATGTGGACCAATGAGAACTAAGAGTTATTATGGTGATAGATACTTTATTCTATTTGTTGATGACTATTCTAGGATGATGACTGTCATGTTCTTAAAAGAGAAATCTGAAGCATTTAAGATGTTCAAATGGTATAAAGCTAAAGTTGAAAAACAAAGTGGAAAAGAACTGAAATGTTTAAGATCAGATAGAGGAGGAGAATTTATTTCTGATGAATTCACTATCTTTTGTAATGAGCATGGGATTACAAGACAAGTTTTTGCACCGAGAACACCACAGCAAAATGGGATTGTTGAAAGGAGAAATAGATCAATTGTTGATTGATGATTGAAAAAGGCATCACACAAACATTCTGGAGAGAAGTTGCAAGTATTGTTGTCTATACACTGAACCGATTTCAATTGAAGAAAGACACAAATAAGACACCTTATGAGCAATGGTATGGATACACACCAAATGTGAGTTAATTTAGAATTTTTGGAAGTCAATGTTATATACTGAAAGATGATAGAAATGGGAAACTTAACTCAAAGTGATGAAGGAATATTTCTAGGATATTCTACTAAAAGCAAAGCTTATAAATGTCTGAACAAATCTTCTAACAAAATCATTGAGAGTGCAAACGTTAAAGAGGATGAATTTGCTGAGAAAAATGATAAGGAAAGCAAAAAGGAACCTGAAGATTACAACAGATTTGTCTACATTGAAGAACCTGACACCTTGCCCGAGCAACAAAACAACGCAACCGAGCAATAGGCTGCACACACCAAAAATCAGGAAAATGCTAACAATGCAACCGAGCAATAGGTTGCACACATCGAGAATTATGAAAATGCTCACAATGCTAAACGAGTGATAAAGATCAAAATGAAGAACAGATATCTGAACCTGTACTTGCTAAATATGTCAGAAGACACCATCCACAGGACCAGATCATTGGGGACACAAGAGCGGGAATGAGAACAAGAAATAAGTCACTTAACAATAGATGTTTGATTTGTGATTTTGATTCTAAATCTGTTAATGTTGCACTTGAGAATTAAGAATGGGTTAGTGCAATGAATGAAGAGATTGAACAGATTGAGAAGAATAAAACATGGACGTTAGTACCTAGACCGAGTGACAAAAATGTCATCGGCACCAAATGGATTTTCAGAAACAAACTTAATGAGAATGGATAGGTCACAAAGAACAAAGCAAGACTAGTATGCAAAGGGTATGCACAAGAAGAAGGTATTGACTATGGAGAAACCTTTGCACCCATTGCTAGACTAGGAGTAAGAATTCTACTTGCTTATGTTGCTTTTAAAGGATTCAAAGTATACCAAATGGATGTTAAATCTGCATTTCTGAATGGAATACTAGAAGAGGAGGTATACATTGAACAACCTGAAGGGTTTGTTGATCCTAACAAGAGGAACATGGTTTGTAAACTACACAAAGCCTTGTATGGATTGAAACAAGCACCGAGAGCATGGTATGAAAGACTTCACTCTTATATCATTAGTATTGGATTTGTTAGAACAAGTGACAACAGTAATATGTATTTGAAAGGAGATACTGATGATAAGATTTTGATTGATGAGATATTTGTTGATGATATCATATTTGGAGGTAATGATATGCTATGCAAGTCATTTGTTGATGAAATGAGTAAAGAATTTGAAATGTCAATGTTCGGAGAGATCAAAAAAAAATTTGGTCTACAGATTCTACAACAAGCTGAAGGCATCTACATCACACAATCAAAATACATCAAAGAAGTTCTGAAGATATTCAAGATGGAGGACTCCAAACCAGTTGGAACACCTATGGCAACTTGATGCAAATTGACAAAGGAAGACAAGACAACCGAGGTCAATCAAACCTTATACAGATCTATGATTGGTAAACTAATGTGTGTTGTACACACTAAACCTGATATAGCACATGCAGTTGGTATAGTTGCAAGATTCTATGCAAACCCTAAGGAATCACACATGACTATTGTTAAAAGAATTTTGAGATATCTGAAGAGTACTGAAGACTATGGTTTGTGGTACAATAAAGAAGGCAGATTTGAGCTACAAGTTTATATTGATGTTGATTGGGCTGGAAACATAGATGATAGAAAGAGTACTACAGGAGGAGCATTCTTTATGGGTGACAGACTTGTCACATGGATAAGTAAAAAGCAAGGATGCATATCTCAATCAACTGTAGAAGCAGAATATGTAGTTGTTGTTGCAAATTGCTCTAACGTTGCATGGATCAAGCAATTGTTGAAAGGTATGAATGAGAAAATTCTTGACCCAGTAATTATCTATTGTGATAATACAAGTGCTATAAACATTTCGAAGAACCCTGTGATGCATGCTAAGACAAAGCACATATCTATTAAGTATCATTACTTGAGGGAATAAGTACAAGAAAAACAGGTAATACTGGACTATGTACAATCCAAAGAACAACTAGCAGACACATTCACAAAACCATTGCCAAAAGATACATTTGAATACCTGAGGAATAGACTAGGGGTTCATCCCTCGTCTACTAGTCACTAAGCTAACTTGGAGGTTGCATCAGCCTACACATTAACAGAAGATTAATCATGTTGATGCAAGTTGAGATATGGACTGCAATGATATATCAATACACTGAAGGTACTTATCTGAACCACACACCAGAGATATTGTTGGCTACTACAGAGTTGTATATTTATTTGGCATTGTTGTCAAAGGGAGAGAAAGATTCAATGAAATATCCATCAAGGAAAAGAGATTCTACAACACAAAAGGAGAGAATATCTAAACGTTACTGTCAATGAAATAACCATCCATCAAAGGGAGAGAATTGGAGAGAGTTAACACTGCATATCTATCCAAAAAAGGGAGAGACAGATTGCTACACCTATCCATTGAAGGGAATGAAGAATGGGAGAGCACACAGCAGAATCAAATCTACAAGGAGAGTTGTATAGTAAACATTTTTTTTTGTAGTGATCAAACATATTAAATCCGAGCTAGAAGAGCTTACCGAGATTCGGATATTTGAATTGGTTATAGAACAATAAGTTTCGTATGTTATGGCATGTTTTATACTGCATATTTCATATTGTGTTGCCATCAATGCCAAAGGGAGAGATTGATGAACTATAACTGATTGAATGTTTGAAGATGATAAGTTGATGATCACCGAGCTACAAAAGTGAATGCAAGACATTAAATTAGTTAATGTATTGTATTGTCATTGATGTCAACTTGATATGGTTTGATTGTTCATACACATATTGTCATAACCTTGAAGATCTAAAGAGACAAAGTTTATGTGGTCGGCAAAACATAAAAGGTCTGTATACACTGAGTGACAGTGCACACCGAGCAGTTCACAGTGTATAACGAGCACAACAGTAACCGAGCAAGTGTTACCGAGCAAAAGTTGATGACCAAGCATAACCCAGCCACACCAAAATTGTCCTCCTTTATTTATGATAAAAGATGTGAATACAGTTCCTTCTCAAAACAAAACTTCAATGACTAAAATGATATTCAGCAAATATAATGTATACGACTCAGCATGTCTTCTCATACAAAACTGCTTATATACTAATAATGACTTCACTTCAAAGTATAATTTTTTGGTAGAACACTTGATGCAGATCCTCAAAACAAAGGATTGTAATCATCAGAAGAAGAACAGAATAAAATAAGACATGTATTCGAAGAAACGAAAACCGAGATTTCTTTCACATTAAATTGATGAACTATAATTGATTGAATGTTTGAAGATGATAAGTTGATGATCACCGAGCTGCAAAAGTGAATGCAAGACATTAAATCAATTAATGTATTGTATTGTCATTGATGTCAACTTGATATGGTTTGATTGTTCATACACATTGTCATAACCTTGAAGATCTAAAGAGACAAAGTTTATGTTGTCGGTAAAACATAAAAGGTCTGTATACACCGAGTGACAGTGAACACCGAACAGTTCACAATGCATAATGACCACAGCAGTAACCGAGCAAGTGTTACCGAGCAAGTGTTTATGACCGAGCATAACTGGAGTTAAAGAACGACAAAATTGCTTAGCTGGCAGAGCTACAATTTACGGATTGACTGATTGATTGTTTTATTATCAACGATTAGTTAGGCTAAAGCAAGGAAGGAGATTAAAAGCGCGTTTTATTTACAGTTATCATGGAGAGATTTACGGAATAAAACTAAAGGAGAGCATTACGAGATAAAGCAAATCATGGCAAGTTTTACGGATTAAGGAGAGATCTACGACAAAAACAAGGAGATTGAGCGGCTAATCATGTCTATACAAAGAGACAAGGAATTCATTATCAAATTAAGGAATGTTGAGTATATTTTGTGTGAAGATAGAACTCTTCATGCAGATCTAATCATACAGGTTGAAGAACAGAGCCAAGGAATTCGTCAGACACCGAGCAACAGAGGACAGAGCATTCACCGAGCAGAATAAAGAAAGAAAGCAAAGGAACTGAAGTATATATTGATCAGAGAGGTATTATTGGACTAACAATAGATCTGAATATTTGCAAATC
>MU226069.1:1176230-1197610 GCA_018584345.1 Thuja plicata | reverse complement strand
TCAAAAGACAAACTGTTGGTTTTAAATCCTCTAACAAGGTCGCACTTAACAGTGTGTATTGTAACCTTTAACAGGGTTGGCTCTTCACCGAGCTCACTTTAGAAGAGTGAAAATATTTTGGGTTACCAGTCCTAAGTGGTTTTTCCCATATTGGGTTTCCACATTAAAATCTGTGTCAAATGTGTACATGTTTCATTGCATTGATATTTTGTTTTACACATTATTGAAACTGGATTGGTCAGTTAACACTAAGTTTATTTGTTGCTACTCGGTAAAGTCCAGAAAAGATAAACAGTATATCTTACCGAGCAGTTTATATTTGTTAAGATTATTTATGGCATACATCTTGATGAAATTAGGACTGCAAGATACCTGAAGGTATTATATTTGAGAGAAAAGTTTTTGGTTGGATCTTTTGGAATAATTGTTAAGGCCACTAATTCACCCCCCCCTCTCAGTTATTCTAACAATCTCCACCCGAGTGTCGTCCAGAAGATGCATCATATTGAACACCAAAAGCCTTCAGTCATAATAGAACTGAAACAAAGAAAGGAGAATACGAAGCACCAAACGTTTCAACTTCTTCTTGAAGCCGCAACCGAGAGAGACTCTTGGAGACCGCCAACGCGAGAGGACTCTTGGAGAAACCGTCAACGCGGGAGGAGCACACTTTAACCATAGCTAAGATATAAACCACAACATAATAAATATACACAAGGCACAGAAAGGTCTCAGCATCAACAATTGCATACACAACCAGATCGAACACACAGAACATATATATATATATATATACTGGGCAACCAAATACCACTGAAGAAGCAATACACAAGTATGGGAAACTCTCTCGCAGCTACCAGATCGTTAACACTCCCTCTTAGCAAGAGAGAGATCTTCAGTAAGTCATCTCATGACAAATACAAGAAGCTGCAATCAAAAGAAATGTCAACAAAATCTCATCAAAAATTTCCTCAAATAAAATTGTTATGTCAATGGTGCAGGAGCACCTAGGCTAATCCCTAATTCCAATTTTTGTTTAGGCCTGTACTGACCTTAGCCAAATCAGTAGAGTTTAGTTTTGGCCTTAGAAGGTCTTGCAAATGTGTACCTAGGTGGATTTGACTAAGATCAATCCAACCTAGGTGTTTTATGCTTTGTTAGTGGTTAGTGCAAGATTAAGCCTAAAAGTGGGAAAATTGGTCCAAAAGCCTTCAAGGCTTAGGCTAAGTTAGAAATGTGCCTAAAAAGGCCTCTAGGATGTTTTTATATCATTCTATGTCGATTAGAGGTCATTGGGATTTGTTTTATGCAAAGTTGTCAAAGTTGTCAAAATGTTGCATGACAACAATTGCAACTTTTAAAAGTTGCATGACAACATTTGGCATTATTGGATTCTTTTCGAAGAATGATGGTGGGTTGTTAATGTAACGACCTATAATCATGGGGAAAGCATATTTAGACATGGAGGATCCCATTTCCTGAGGTAAGTGGATGTAATGAGTGATTTGAATTTGCAAGAAGAAGCTCTGTTACTAGTTTTTGCATACAGTGGACTACTTTGATGTTTGAGTGTTAGTAGATGGATTGAATGTTGAGATCCAATGTTGCATTTGAGTAGTAGAGGTAGTTTTGGACAACTTTTGTTTAGCTTTGAAGTTTCTGTGAGTTCTTTAGATTAGTATGTTAAATTAAACTGTTAGTTGTACAGTTGCTGGTGTTGTTTAGGCAGTTTTAGGGAAAAAGGCTCCCCCATAGATCTCCACCGTGTTAATCATCACGGCCCAGAGGGATATGGAAGGGAAGCCATTGTATAGTGTACATATGGAAGGAGCAGCTCAGAAAAGCAAGTTAGCTAATTTTGGTGTCATGCCCTAGGCGAGTCCAGTGTGCCCGGTTAGGTGCATGACAGTGATCTAATGGTGTTTAATTGCAAGGGAAAGATTGGGAGAATGGAACCAAGTACGGTTTCACAAGCATAGAGGTCCTACAGATACCTCCTAGCAAGACTAGGCATTTGCCAATCCATTAAGATAGATTTCTAGGTAGAAATCATCAGACTGCACAAAAATAGCCCTATTAGCCCTGAATTCTAGGAACCTACTGTACGGAGGCCCTAGAACCCTAAGACCAAATCCTTAATGTCTTGGAAAAGGGTGTCTGAATGTCTAATTTGTTGTTGGGGTTATTTAGAAGAATTGTGAAAGAAGTGAGAAAAACTCACTGATTAGGGCTAATTGACCTATTAGGCCTAAAAGACCAAATTCACCTAAGGTCTTGAGATCGTTTAAAAAATTATTGATATCCTATTCAAATGGGATCATATGGAAGGCAAGAAGATGTCTTAGCAAGAATTACACCCCGTGCAACACTTGTGATGAAGAAGAGATGAAAATGCACTTGGAGTCTTCCAAGAAGGAGTAAGGGATTGAAGAGCACTTTGTTGATAGTTACCCCAAGGTGAAGCACAAAAGTAACCAACTCATAGAGATGTGTTGGAGAAGTCCTAGGCTAGTTGAGCAAGGGCTTGGAAGATCCTAGAAAAGAGGGTAGGATCTTGAGAAGGCTAGGAACAGTATTCCTAGATTCGGCTTGTGCAAGCACACCTTGAGTGTTTCTATCACTCAGCATAACAATATTCACTATAGCTACTCCTAGAGGGTGAAAAATAACAAAATATAAGTCATAGAATCACACATGACTTCCACCATGGCTACTCCTAGAGGGTGGAAACAAGGGATTTCACCTCGAACTTCTCTCACAGAGAACTCATTAACAAGGGATTGCACCTCGAACTTCTCTCACAGAGAAGAACTCATTAACAAGGGATTGCACCTTGAACTTCCCTCGCAGAGAAGAACTCATTAACATATACAATGTATCACTAAAGTTGAGACTCTCTCTCAGCAACAGCAACATTCTCAACAATACCAGGCTTCTCTCTGAAATAACAAAACTTCACTCTCGGAAGTGGCTAGGTAAGAATGTCTGCAGTCTGCTCCTTTGTAGAAATGTACTAAAGTTCAACTGCTTTCCTTTAAACCATGTTTCTCAAGTAATGATATATAATTTCCACATGTTTAGTTCTGTCATGAAAGACGGGATTAACTGAAAGCTTCACACAGCTTTGGTTATCACAAAATATCACCGTAGGATCCATAGGCTGTCCAAACAAACCTGCAATCAATTTTCGAAGCCACACAACTTCTCTTGCAGCCACACATACTGCAACATACTCTGCTTCAGTTGTACTTTGAGCCACACAAGATTGTTTGTTGCTGCACCAAAAAACTACAACTGAACCTAAGCTGAAACAACATCCTGAAATACTCTTTTTATCTGGTACACAACATGCCCAATCTGAATCAGAGAATCCCTGTAAGTTCAGCTCTACACATGAAGAGTATTTTATACCAAAACCCACTGTACCACGAACATATCTCAATATATGTTTCGCTGCCACAAGAAGTTGTCTAGGTTCACACATGAACTGACTCAAGGTATTCACTACATAACAAAAATCAGGCCTTGTATTCACCAAATACATTAATGAGCCAATTAACTGCTTGTACATAGAAGGATCGACTAAATCTGAAAGTGTTGCCTCCTCATGTAACTTTTTCAGATTTGCTTCCATAGGAGTAACCATTGACTTGCACTCTAACATGCCAAATCTTTTCAATATATCAATTGCATATTTTCCTTGACTTAAAAAAATTTCTTTTTCTCTTTGCCACACCTCAAGCCCAAGGAAATAATGAAGAAGACCAAGATCTTTCATTTCAAATTCAGAAGCTAACTACTTACATTTGACAATGAGATCATTATCATCCATAAGAAATAAATCATCAACATAGACCCAAGAATCAGCACTTTTCTATCACATACCTTGAAGTATAAATTTGGATCAGCATCATTCTTTCAGAGGCCCAACCTCAACAGATAATTATCAATCCTCTCGTACCAAGCACGTGGTGCTTGTTAAAGACCATACAAGCCCTTTTTCAGCTTACACACATGAGAGTCTTTGTCATTGACTACAAACCCTTCTGGCTGATCTATATAAACTTCCTCTTCAATAATGTCATTCAAGAATGTTGTTTTCACATCCATTTGATGAAGCCTCGAACCCTTAATTGCTGCAACAGCTATGATTGCTCGAATAGAGGTATAACGACCTAAAGGAGCAAAGGTCTTATCATAATCTACCCTCTAGCTACAAATCTTGCCTTGAATTTTTCTATACTTTTATCTGCTGCATACTTGATTTAGAACAGCCACTTAGAAGAAATCATAGATTTATTTTCAGGTCTAGAAACAATATCCCATACATCATTCTTGATGATGGATTGGTATTCTTCCATCGTGGCATCCTTCCAGACTTGCTAATTTGAAACTTCTTCATAGTTAGATGGTTCTGAAGCAATAATGTGACTCATCAAAGCCACATATTCTGCAAATTTGTGAGGCCTTTTACTCTAAAAGTGCCATGAGGAGCTGCATATTTTTCAGCCTCTTCCATAGTGCTTCTAGCCCATAGAGGTCTTTTCTTACCAGCAAAAACATTACTTGGACCTACTGAATTATCAAAAAAATCAGCTGGATCAATCGGATCAGAAAACTCTTCTAAATCTGAAAGCTCCCTTTGAATCTCTGAAGGTGAATTTGGAACAGCTATGTCTATGTCTTGAGAAAGTTCAATATCTTCTGACTCACGTTCCAAATTAGATTCTTTGGATTTATTGCAAGTTTTGCCTTCATCAAAAGTAACATCCCTCCTGATTTCAATTTGCTTTTGTCCAGGTTAATAAATCCTGAAAGCTTTTGAAGATTCAATATATCCCACAAAGATGCCTTTCTACCCGGAAGGATCTAGTTTAGATCTTTTCTCTTTAGGAACATGGATATAGACAGGGCAACCGAAAATCTTAAGATGACTGATGTCTGGTTTGATACCTTGTAAAAACTTCTTCTGGAGTAATGTTATCTAAAGCATGATGAGGGCTGTGATTCTGAATGTACACTGCTGTCCTGCAAGCTTCTGCCCATAAAAATGTTTGAAGACTTTGATCTTGAATCATAGCCTTCGCTGCCTCAACAATTCTTGTTCTTTCTTTTAGCTGCTCCATTTTGTTGAGGATTATAAGGGACACAAAACTCCCTCTTAATCCCAGCTTCAACACAAAAGTTATGAAATATACCAAAAACATACTCTCCTCCATTATCTAATCTTAGAACCTTTATTTTCTTGTTCGATAAATTTTTAAAAAGTGTTTTGAATTCTTTAAATCTGGACAGCACTTCATCAAATTATTTTGACTTAATAAAATATATCCAACACTTACAAGAAAGATCATCAATAAACGTAACATAATACCAATATCCACTCAGAGAAGCAACAGACATGGGACCACATAAATCAGAATGGATTAACTCTAGGACTTCCTTAGCTCTACTTTCACTACTATGAAAAGTACTTTTAATATTCTTATCTAGAGCGCATCCCTTGCATACACCTTCATGGTATCGAGGACGGAGGTAATGGTTTCATGTTTCAAGTTTACAGGGTGATTACAGTGACAAAGTACTTTATTGTAATACTTTTGTTTATGATTAATACAAATATCCAAATTTACCAATCAAAAAATAATAATTAAAGACAAAACTCTAAGCGGTTCTAGAATAAAGACGCAAATTAACCATTTAGATGCTATGATAGACATCAATCATAACATTATAAATTTTGGTTTGACCATACCATATGTTCTCAACGACAACTACTTAGAAATAACTAATTTTTTTACTATCTTTATAAATATTAATGTGCATTATACTACAAGGTAAATGTCCTCAGAATAATGGATTTAGAACACTTATAATCTAGACTATGATTAAGACAATGTTTTCTAATTTATAGTTTGACCGTAGGATACTTCAAAGAAATAATTCACCCAAAATTATCCACTAAGCCTGTGGGAAATAGGAAATGGGCTTATAGAACATTATGGAGACTTATTGGACAAGGGGAAATGACACTTCCATATTTAAAATTTGTGCGAATTTTTATTTCTTTAGTTAATAAATGAGTATATTCAACTGAAGCATTATCAATTTTAAAGAATATATGGAAATATCAAAAAATATTCACCTCATTCACTTTAAGAGGAATGCCAATTGATTGAATAATATATGGTATGTCAACATCCAAGCTCCAAACAGAGAGATCCGGATAAATGAAAGGTTTTTCATCTGGGGTTATCACCTCAACTGGCTCCACCTCAAACTTCTTCTCGCAGTATATTGAAAACATTGTCACCTACACAGATGTAAATAGAAGATCATGAATACATTCTTCAAAACGCACACATTACTCAAGTGTGATTCTTTGTTTCCCTTTTCTGAGCACTTCACTCTACTTTTTATGTATTATATTACATATTGTTATTAAACCACAAAAAATACAAACAGAAATGGAAAATTCAAAGTTGTGAACTAGTAACCCAATTCACTGGCAGAGGAGAACTTCCTACTGGGATTGCATAAATGTTTTGCAGAATTGACTTTCCCAACAAAAATCGACAAAGAATAGCACTCTAATTTATAGATAAGTTACCATTGTATTCAGAACAATTTTCGCTTTTGTCAGGTCAGTTGCTGTGCATTCAATGAATACATTCTTTGTTTTCAAAGAAATAGCAGAATGAGCACCATTAATTATCGGAGGCAAAGATAATACCGTCCTGCAACATACAAATAGGAAATATCAGGAGGGAAAATAAAAGCCTATCAAAGAAGACGTCATTAAGAAGTAAAATCCAGTTGATGTTAATCAACAGCATATAAGGTTCAATTCACATGAAGAATTTCCAGTACCAATCATATGACTATCATGTCTAGAAACATATAAGATTACCAAAAGCAATTAAAATTACATCTACTATGTTCATTGAAAAAAGATGACATGATAATAAAACTGAATTGTACCTCTTGCTATCATAAATCACTGGAAATACAGTAGAGCTCTCAATAATATGTAAAAACTTCTTTAATTTCATGTCCGACTGCCAAAAACAACAATATTTTATAATTGTGATATTGCTATCAGGATTCAACTTTATAAGCAAAGAAATCAGCGAACGACAATCTTTATTTTAGTCAAATAATAATAAACATATCAGGACTCTATGTAATGGAGTTAATAAACATTCACGTCAAAATGCAAGTTTAAGCTTGATTTGTTATCATACATGTGGACAGTGGTATTACATGGATTTTTGCATTCATCACATAGCTATATTTTCTAGTGTTACAGTAAATCATACAAGATAAATGGGAAACATGGTTAGAAGAAGCATCTCAACCATTTTGCCACTGAAATTCACATGTAAGACTAGCAGCACTATTATACAGATTATATCTTACCTTATAGTATTCCATGAGCTCATCAGCTCTAAATTCCCTCACCTGCAGGACAAATTATGAACAACTCAATATAACACAATGTAAACTATAGAGAAAAGCTTTCTGAGCTTGAAAATTGACTATCGATCCATCTCTCAAAATTGAATAAATCTAGGAAAGGAAAAACAAAAGGAGAATGATATTCAGAAATTGTATTAATCATTGCATGACAATTTTTTTTGTGCATCCATAACATACAGACAACTCTATTCATCAATATCAAATTATCAATGGGTATCAAAAGACTTTTTTCTATTAAACTTTCACAAAAACATTTCACAAGGACCTTACACAGCTACACAGCATTAAAACCAGAATGTCACATCCCTGGACATCTCGATGAGTGAAAAGGCAAGATATCAAAGAAAAATAATGTCTTTTTATTGTAATCTTAATTTCATAATAAAAACAAAATATGCACCCCATGTACATTGAAACATACAAGCCCATATGTGCCAAGCTCCAATCGAGCAAGGAATGTGACTACAATCTAATTACAAATAAGAATACATGTAAAGGTCACATGGATGTTATAGCCAAAAAAGAGTAGTTTAATTGCAAAGCCATATAGAAGTTGTTATTTGCATGTAGATTAATTACTCACGCTACAATTTGGAAAAGAACAAAAAAGGATAAGTAAATAAAACTCTTTGCATGCATCATATTATTGTATTTAGCTAGAATCATTTAAATATCCAAAAAACAAAACTAGAAGAAGCCATCCATACCATCACAAGGCATTTAATGAATATTTAACAATTAAAGCAAACATCAGAACTTCAACAACGCAAGTCAAGATGCCAAAATCATTCTCCTTCGAATTTGCTATTAAGAATTAGGATTGAGTTAGTTTTGGACAAAAAAACAAGGGAGCGTGCCCCTTTTTAGGCAAGTCAACAAAGAAAACAAATAAGGGAAAAGTCTTGTACAAGAGATAAAGCCTTCTAGACAAAACTCATCAAACTAATCGACACCTCAATTTAAAAATGCTCCAACAAACCACAAGACAACCCCTAAACACATCCATTTTTCTCCATCCAACCCCACAAAGCAATACCATAATTTGCCACTAGAGACTCTTTCTACAAAAAGTGAGTGAAAGTGACAACCCCTGCTTCAAGCAATTATAATGCCATCACTTGCGAGGTTCCCTATCCTCAAAAATAGGTGAGTCCATCAAACGTTTATGCACTAGAATGGCTTTCACCATGAGAGCAAGAATGAATCAATCCATGCCATTAACAAGGTTGATGTGCAAAGTGACATTCTAAATCCACATCATCTATTTTGTGGTTATTCAATTTAGAATATCACAAAATCACCGTTGGGGACCTCGTGGATTGCTTGGACTAGCAAGGAGAGCATGCATTGACTCTTTTGTCATTTACTGTATGATATTATGTTTTTTCCATAATTTGGTAGATATGCCTAAATTCAAGACCTTCGATGTCCTTATTTGTAAATTGTGTATTATTAATGGACAACAAAGCAGTGTACTATATTCCAAAACAATAGAGGTGATGTTTATCATTCAATATGGTGTAATAAACCTTGAGATTGTGTATAAATATTCAAAATGAGTTTACAATGATTAATTGACTTTAAAAATGTGATTTATAAGCATGCTTCCTTACCTCTTGGTCCTAGTCTTATCATATACTTATTCAAGATTTACACCTCTCTTCATGACATTGTATATGGATACGATGCTTTGTGATGCTTTGTTATCTCTTTTAGTCGTTCCATTGTGAACTTTGTTATTTCCCTATGTGTTGTGTCCTCGAGGAGATTTTTGATGTGGGGCTTAGTCCACTTCCTAAGGCATTTAGGAATTCCATGCTTGGCCAAGGTGGGCCCCATGTATGTCGAAGTACTTAATCTAAATTGTTTTGGCATACAAACAAACAAAAGGAGGGAGCACACCTCAACAATCGAAAAGCGAGAGTTAATTCTCTTTGCCTTAAGTTTATATTCTGCACAATTGCAATTCGCTCATTAGGCCCCAAGTCCAAATCGTAGGCTGTGGGAGTAACAATTTGTTTAATTTTCCTAGGTTTTCTATGTTTCTAGCTTTTTTTGGCCTGTTAGGTTCTTTCATTTGTTCACATGGGGTCAACAATGGAGCTAGTTGCTTCTGCATATCCTCCTCGATTTGCATCTACCTAAGGGGCCCACTTTGAGCTCGACCATAAGTATTGGGCCAACACTATTTCTAGCATGACATGAGAAATTGTAAAGTCCCTAATTTTCTAGGTGACATTAATTGAATTGATTTTTATTATGTTGTCAAAAATAAATGAAATATTTAAATGATGACTTAATTTAATTAATTTGATTAAATAATAATAAGATATTATAAAATGTCACCTTATTAAATAAAGCTCTCCAAATATAATTAAGTCACCCAAGTCGGCATAATGTTCTAGATGCTTCCTAGAGTCCTTTATAAGGAAGTTGGACAGACGAAGTTAGTATACTCGGATCTGATAAATAGTTTGGAATTTTTGGGGACGGAAACCTTCAGGAGTTTGAAAAGGAGAGCTAGACAAAAACATGGTTCCTCTAGAGGGGTGGTTTCGCAACAGAGTCTACATATGTGCAAATTTGTGAAGTCTCCTTTAGAGACAAATTTGGTAATTGTTTCAAAAATTAAATGGATACTTGTCATGAGATATAATTGTGGTCGGTTGTCAGTTTAATGTCCAAAGAATATTATTGATGCTCTCAGTAAGTATTTGTCGTTCTTTTCAATAATTGCAATTAATTTATTAAGTCTGCCTTTGTAAAAATGTTGCGACTAATATAAGGGCCAATTCTAATAAAGATTTCTTAGTTCTGAGTATTTTATGGCATGGTGGGTCCCGATTATAGTTAGCTAGAGTAATGTGATTTGATTAATTTTAGCAATAAAGTGGTTTGATATTTGCAGAATGGTAGTCATATTATTCGGTGGTGATATAGTCAAGAAGTGTGACTCTTTGTTCATTTTCCATAATCATGCAGAATAGGAAATATTTGCCGACTAATATTCACAGATATATATTATTAAAGAAGAATTTTAATGTAGCCTTAAAGTTGGACTAATGTTTGAAGGAAAAATATTAATGCCATCAAAGTTTGGAACGGAAGTATTTGTGTAGAGTAGATGAGCTGCGGCAAGATTTTCCTGAGAAGAAAAGTCACAGATTGCTTGGATGCTGGTGCAAAGACACTGATTAAGGAGGCGACTCAAATATTAGTGTATAGTGGACAGAATTAGCGGAAGTATTTGAAGTAGTGCATTCCCTAAGTTTCTTCTATGCATATATTGATGTCTGGGCACTTAGAAGGCAACGGGTGATATATCTTGAACTATTATTTCATGTCAGTGAAGGGAAAATTGCTGCAGAAGGTTGGAAGTCAATCATTAACCTCAGAGGGGGCATCACCAGTTATTATTTCTGCCATTGGGTGCTAAACAATCCAGAGAGAAACCAAAGGAACAGATCAACAGAGAATTCTGGTATGTGGAAAGCAAATATATATATATATAGCAACAAGGTCAGAAAATTCATGAGTTTTAATTTACTATTTCCTGCTGTATCTAATCTGCAAGTATGCTGATATAATTTGTATGCCTTCAATAATATAGGCATTTGTTGCAATGATTCTGGCTACTTGAATTCATGATCTGTATACATGCAAATTGTTTGATAAATGGCCCTAAATCTGAGCCAAAACTAGTAGGGGGTATTTCAGAAATTAAAATCTTCTCAGTACCATTTTTCCAACTAACAATCTTATGCCTACTGGGTGAGTTACATATTGGTACCACATATTTGCAAAATTACCAGTGTCAAATTATAAACCTCCACATTACCACTAGAACACACAAAATTTGTGAGCATCATTAAAAATTGTGGGTATATATCCCTAGTTGTTGACAATGCCTATTATGTCAAATGAGGTATTTATAAATTATCAACTATAGCACAGGCAATTATCCTCCATTCACCTATTTCTGTCCACGGGTCATATACCTTTATGTATGTCACTAATTACAAATTACAATCTTTTGCAAACAGTTGCCGATGTCAGTCCATGATATCTTGCCCACACTTATATTGGCAATAGAGTATGAAGTGGGATCTCATTTCTAGTATTAATAACTCATAATTGTGATAATTGTTACCACTACATTAGTTTCAATCCTGCAAGTGGCTAATTCAAAATAAAATTTGAAATAAACTTGTGCAAAGGGGGAGCTAAAGGAAGATATGGAAAGGAGAATATAGAGCAGTAAGGTAAAAAAAATTCCTCCTTAAGGATTAGATTAATACAAATTAATTCCCTCCTCTCAGCTGGGGGTAATCTGTAGTGTGGAACGACAAGCTGGGTGGGCTAGTCAACTAGCATCATGGACCTATTCGATTTTATGATTTTTCCTATGAACAGATTTTTAAAAGCCTATTAGATTTGTGCGGCTTAATTGATTGTAAGTATGATTAAAGATTGTTTAGCCCATATGTTGTTTTTGTTCCAAATATTTTCAGTTTGCTATCATAATGAGTTGGTTGTTGGTATGTGAAGATTAATCCCTATGAGACTGTTTGACTGTATGCCTAAAGGCAAGGTTGTAATCCAACTTTGAGGAATATGAACGTGTTATGGGTTGTGATTCCTTCTATAATTCATTGTGAGTTATTTTGATTGTTTAGCTCCCTGAGTTGGCTACATATTGCAGGTACCCGAATCACAGACTGCATAAGTTTGCTTGGTTGGTAGATGCATTTTGAACCCTGAAGTCCAAAACGCATTCTGCAAATTGGACCCTAGAGTATGCATTATTATTCCCGAAGAGTTTGAACTTTGAACTCATACTGAAGTTTTCTAGTGTTGTGAATTGCATTTTGGACCGCAATGTCCAACATGCATTTTGGTTGTCCATTGGGATTAAGTCTACCCTTTATAGTTTGCAAAAGTTATCAATTGTTCCTTTAGTCCAATGCCCAGGCTGTAGACCCTTCGGCACACGGATGGATGGCCTACTGCATGAAGTGTGAATTGTAAATGAGCATCAAACTCCAAAGTCCTATGATGTAGTAAGTCTTCCACTTGTGTCACCTTTAGTCTTCCACTTGTGTCACCATGATTAGTTCACTCGAAGCATTTCAATTGTGTCATCTTGTTTTGCCATGGGGCCTTCTCCAACTAGTACAATGTGGCATGCTTGATGTCACGTTTGTATCACAAAAAAATTGTTTGTCCAGTTTTTGTCCATTAATGTCTCAGGCGAACGCTTGTGGCATTACAACTAATATTGAAAAAAGTAATGGAACTATATACAAAGTCATATAATTCCATACCCTTATTGTAAACTCAAATCTATAACCCAATCTTTCCTTTCCTGTTATGATTTAGTTTTCTTACTGAAAAGGAGTAAATGTTAGCTGTTTGTAAATTGGATGCAGTAAGCATCCAATGTATACTCGATTTTAATAGTATGATGAGAGCCAATTCTGTTTCCTACTCAATTTTAATAGTATGATGAGAGCAATAATTGATTAAAAAAGGAGGTATCATGGGGGAGGTTGATATCACCTTAGAGAGAGTGAATAATGGGTGGCCAATTTGGGGGTGCTATGTTTGGAGTTAAATGTAACCTGTTCACTCTCTGTTTTCCAACTCATGTGTTGCTGCTAGCTGGAGGAGCACAATAATGTGTATGTCCTTTAATTGTCAAGCTGGAAATAAAGTCAATCTTTCGTTTCACAAATTATATTTGACACACAAACAACATGACTAAGATTTGCAACAGTTACCTTGAAATTCAGTTCCAATAAAAGGAAAAAATTGAGCAACTAGGATACCCAACAAGTAGGATGAGAAAATTAGAATTTCTTGAAAATTGAAATCTCTGAAATAGGTATACTTAAAAATCCCTAATAAAAGGCATCAAGGAACAAATTCAGTTTTTAGATACTCCAAATATTTTCCTTGAGGAATCTAAAACACATTTCTCTGACTGCGCCTATATAGTATTGAGAAAACTCAAAATTAGGATCTCCTCCTAAAGAATAGATCTTCCATTAACCTTTATTTCTAAGTGCATCTTAAGTCCACCTCTTCATTTTTGAAATAGATCTATTTCTTCTATATATTACATTCCTTTTCTTTCTTATCTGTTTTCAGAATAATGCATGTGCTACTCGTTCGAGAAAAAAAAAAATCACAACAGAAATGAGCATCTAAAAAATCAAGAATTTCTTGAATGAATCACTATAGTAATGGCAAGTTCAAAGAACCTAGAAAATAGAAGAGCAAAGGAGACATAATTACTTATTTTCTAGTCTATAGCACTAAGGTCAAGACAAGTCACTTGAAACGAAGGAGGATGTAAAGATATGAACCTGTTTCAATGGAATAAACTTAATATGGGATGGTGTCAATGCCTGCAAAAGGTAACAGGACATAAGAACATTAGAAAATACTATACATGTCTAGTTATTAAATAAAAACAGAAAATAGAACAGAGAAAAGAAGTAAAAAAGTTTATATTTATGTCCACAAGTGAACTGCACACTAATCTACATATGGGATAAACTTAATATGGTATGGCAGCAATGATTGCAAAAAGGTAACAGTACACAAGAACATTAGAATTTATATTCGTGCTAGTTTTCCACATCAGAAAACAAGACTGCAAATATTTTACATCTGGCTACTAAATAGGCACAGTAGCTAGGGCAGACGAAAAAGTAAAAGAGATTATGTTTATGTCCAAAAGTGTATAGATGACGAGAAATGAATTTTGAGATATTATTGCAGCTTTAAATACTTTTCTGATCATCACAGAGGTAAAATAATTTGTCCAGAAGAAAGAAAGAAAAATAAAGGCATTATATTAAAGTCCACATGTGAGAAAAATAAGTTAACAGAGATTGCAAGTAAAATGCAAAAGTGAATTGCACACTAATCTACAAATGGGATAAACTTAATAGAGTATGGCAGCAATGCTTGCAAAAAGGTAACAGTACACAAGAACATTACAATTTACATTCATGCTAGTTTTCCACATCACAAAACAAGACTGCAAATATTTTACATGTCTGACTACTAAATAGGCACAATAGCTAGAGCAGAGGAAAGAGTAAAAGAGATTATGTTTACGTCCAAAAGCGTATAGATGATGAGAAATGAATTTCGAGATATTATTGTAGCTTTATATACATTTCTGATCATCACAGAGATAAAATAATTTGTCCAGGGGAAAGAAGGAAAAATAAAGGCATTATATTAAAGTCCGCATGTGACAAAAATTGGTTAACAGAGATTGGAAGTACAATCAACTTCAACATTATAAACTATGGTAGTTAGAATGATACAAACTAATGGAAAAAGAAGGTAGACAATGCTATGTTGGTCTTGATGAATACATAACAAACTATTTAACTTAATATGCAAGACCCCACTAATGGCTTCGGTATCATGAAGGCTAAAAGTTAAAACACTGACCAAATGGCCTCTTCCACACCAACAAGTAAAACTGAATATTGATGGTTCAGGCAAAGGAAATCTAAGTCCTGTAGGTTGGATGGAGTTTTTCAAAGGCTTGTTGTCAACCAAAACTATTTTTCATGCAGAAATTAGTGTTAATACTAATATATAGGCTGAAGATATGGCTCCATTCAAAGGACCCCAAATTGCAGTCCTAAGAAAGTGGTCAAAACTAATTATTGAAGGAGATTGTCAGATTATTTTTGATGCAATGAAATTGGATCAAGTCAAAGCATGGAAATTAAAAGCGATCGTAGATGAAGCTAAATTGACCTATATTGAATCAACACAATCCTCCATATCCTAGTGAGGGACAAGAACCAAGTTGCAGACTTGACAACAAAGGCATAGGCCTAAGACCGTCCTTGGGGATGCTGACTCAATCTGGCTGCTAATATATCGTAATGAATTTCATTGCGTCCAACCTTGAATTCTTGCTGTTTTTTCTTTAGGGAATTTGAAAAAGGTATATGTATATAAAAAGGTTCTCCTAGGAAAACATTTCCCTGGAGGAAGAGATTTTGGTGCGAGGGCTGGGTGCTGCTGTGTGGATTAGCTGTGAGGGAGTTTGTTTGCTGGGCTCTGATGGTCGTGAATGGGGTTTCCAAGAGTCTCATTCTTGCTGGAGCCTCAGCTGGTGGTGGATCTTCTCCCGAGGTGAGTTCACAGGCGAAGGAGACATTTTATGTTGGAGAGAGCTCGAAGTTGAATAAAGTTAATGGCTGCCTTCCGCGTAGCCAGGATCGGCCTGTGCTGGTTATCCCTCCAGAGGCAGTAATGGAAGATGTGGACTATTTGGCCAAACATGCATTGATATGCAAGTTTCTTGGTATTGGAATTTCCCTGTCGGCTCTAGAAGCCTGGATTCGCCGTTAGTGGCAGGTGGAAGGTGATATGGATATTATGCTAGCTGGTAATAGCTACTTTTTGGTGGCTTTCTCTTGCATGTCAGATCGGGACCGGGTCTTTGAGGGAGGCCCATATTTTTATGACCATGTGGGACTTTTCCTCAAACCCTGGCATACGGGGTTCAATTCTGCTGAGGATCTCCCTTCGAGGGTTCCTGTTTGGGTCTGCCTACCGCATCTTCCTTTGGAGTTCTGGCGCGAGGATATCCTTCAACAGATTGTTGCTTTGCTTGGGAAGCCGGCTGCTATAGCACATCAATCACTGGATAAAAAGGTTATTTCTTATGCCCGTATTTGTGTTGAAATTGATTTAAATAATCCTTTGCCAGATTCTTTGGAAATTTCCCTAGGCTCTTCTTCTTGGATTCAGCAGCTAGACTATGAATCCCTTCCCTTCCGATGCCACATTTGTCATGAGTATGGTCATTTACAGCGCCAATGCCCTCAAGCCTCTAAATGCAATGGTACTCCTGGCGGGTTCTCAGGCCCAAGGATGGCTAATGATGGTAAGGGGAATGGTCAAACTGTTAGTACTGGAAAAGGGAAAGTTCAGACTGATAGTACTGGTAAAGGGAAAGCTCAGATGAATACTTCAAGTCAGGGGCAAGGGCCAACAAACACTACCGGTCCTGATAAGGATGGTTTTATCCCTGCTCGCAATCGTGCTAAGGGAAGGGGTCAGAAGCGACCTCATCTAGATCAGCAACTGGACTCAGGGTTCAATCGATTTGAGGTACTAGACAACATGGTCATAGAAGAAGGCATTCCTGCAGATGCTCACTGTGGGGTTACTGACTCAAATGGGAGGAGTTTCTTCCTTGTCTGAGTTCTGGGACCGTCTGGGCCATCCCCCTTCCAAGACCTCTTTTCTTCAGGTTGCTTGGACTATTGGCCCTTCCTTTATTTTATGGCAAGTTTGGCTTGAGAGAAATAGGAGGATCTTTCATGATGTGCAGCTGGGGATCAGGCACCTGTGGGGGAAAATTGCTCATTCTCTTCATGAAACCCTCCTGGAAAAATGTGCCTTTTGTGGAGGTTTGGACCCTAGAGATGCTGGTATTTACTCACGCCTTTCCTTTCCTCTTCAAGGCGGCGCTCCCTCTCTGCCCCACAGACGCACTGGGAATAGAGCCAAGCAGCGCTCTCAGCGTGTTAATCGTGAGGGGCATTGGACTCCTCTGCAGTCTGGAGTTCTTAAAATCAACACTGATGGTTCTTCTCGGGGAAATCCTGGACCGGCTGGCATTGGGGGAGTTGGGCGTGATAGCTCTGGTGATGTTCAGTTTTAGTTCTCTATCTACAAGGGTTACCATACAAATAACCTCATGGAAGCCCTTGCTATCATGGTTGCAGTGGAACAGTGTTGTCAACGTGGCTGGAGAAGAATTACCTATGAGACAGACTCGCAGGTGGTAGTGAATTTATTGAATAGACGGAACCTTATGGATGTGGATTGGCATTTGGCTCTGGTTATTCAACAGATCATTCAGTTATGCAATTCTCTGGAATCTATGTCTTTTCTGCATATCCCTCGAGAGTGGAACGGTGTGGCTGATTGCTTGGTTAAATGGGCTTCCAAGCACGCGCTGGATTGGAATATTGTTGATCATAGGATGCTTCCCCCTAGATTATCTCATAAGCTGGCTCAACTTGTTGACCAGGATAAAGCTCTTTAGTGCTCTTTGTTTCCTCTGTTGTTCTGTACTCTTTGGTATTCAATAAAAATTTTACCCCTCTTTTAGTCAAAAAAAAGGTTCTCCTAACTCCTAAATTTCTCATCAAAGACAATGTCTTATTTATAACGTATAAAGTATTCTTGAAATATCAATATTAAAATCTTAATCTCCAAAATACCGTGCTCAACCAGTTAACATTTTCTCTGCAAATGAGACAGTACCATGTTGCTAACAATATAATAGCCTGATAATATTTATTTACAATCTCCTCCACTCAATAATGTTTACGAAATGTGCTAGTGCCATCGTAGAGTGTTCTCAATCTATGGTCAACTTGAACTGGACTTCTACCGCCCATCATACTCCAAACGCAACTTGTTTCTCCCGTCCCCTGTAGATATGTTTATTTGACCTCTCCTGTATACTGCGGTTACTAGCTGTATTATATAGAAACTACCGATTGCCTCCATGACTGAATTCAGTTTCTATATATATGTATATATCCCGTATGAATGGAGGAGATGGGTTGTATTTCAGAAGACATGTCTTTTCCATAGCCTTGTCTCTTCATCATATCATTTTGTTAGGTAAATTATAATCTTAAACTATTATGATGCCTTTGTCATAATCGTCTCACACTAATATTAACTTCATTCAAACACCAGCCTCTTTTATATATATATATATATATACATTATAATATATCTCAGATTTATGAAATATTTAATTAGTGTATATTTTAGATTATAATATTATATAATATACATGTATTATATCCTTTTATATATTATATTATAACAATGTTAATATTTGATATATTTTCATCTCATCTATTTTTATTTATTATTTAATATTATTAAAAATTTAGATAATGTTTATTATTCTACTATTATATTAATAATATATTATTATTTTAATAATATATCATTATATCAAAAATTGATTATCTATATTATTTCTATTTATTAAATCCTCTTTTATTATTATTCTTTATTTAATAAAATCTTGTTTCAAAATGGGGGTGATGTTATTAGGGTTACAAATGGAGGGATATGAAAACAGGCAAGGGAAATAGAAGAGTTTATGTGACGTAGTTATTATATGCCCAATCAATGAGCTTTGGTTGTGTTGGTAAACAGATTTGTCGCTACGAGTGCTTCTTTAAAACTGACTCTGTTTACCCTGTGAGCAGTGACAACCATGCCAACAGATGGAGAGATTGCAATAAAATCACAATCAAATTGCAATCTTCCTATGCATTTGAGAGGGTCAGCTCCCTCGTAGGATGGGGGTTTTTTGGCATTTTCTGTACTTTTCACCCGAAAGTACAAAAAGGAGGGAAAACGAAACTAAACAAAATGGATAATTGAAACCCCAATAATAGACATACGAATACCATTTGAGTTGTCGAACGAATGATGATTACAAAGGGAGTTTAAGCACATGATGCAATGGTGAAGAAAGAGGACTAACAAGCTTACGCATACGACAAGACAAGCTATGCCAACACATTTATATCAAGATACCAAGAAATGAGTGCTTTCTTCACATCAATTACACTGATTAAATACACCATTAGGTTCCACCAATACAGAAAAAGATTACCAACCCAACATACGAAAAATTAGTAATAACAACTCATGAATACATTCAAGACATACGACTTAATGCATTCTTCATTATCTCTTTGACAGTATACCAGATCAAAACCCCTTTTGTACAAATTGTAAACCCAAAAGTTTCTTTGAAAAATTCTCCATAGTTTCCCCTTTGCAAAAAGTCTCCCCTTAACAATGCTAAAGCCTTGTATTTATAGGTTCTCTTTGATAACCAACTTGTAACCACTTAGAATAACTACTTAACCAACCACTTATGATAACCACCTAGGTGACTATTAGAATAACTCCTTAGGTAACCACTTATGTAACCATTAGGTTCCACCAATACAGAAAAATATTACCAACTCAACATATGAAAAATTAGTAATAACAACTCATGAATACATTCAAGACAGAGGGCTAAATGCATTCTTCATTATCTCTTTAACACTATACAAGATTAAAAATCCTTCTGTACATAGGATAAACCCAAAAGTTTCTTTGGAAATTTCTCCATAGTTTCCCCTTTGCAAAAAGTCTCCCCTTTACAATGTTAAAGCCTTGTATTTATAGGTTCTCTTTGATAACCAACTTGTAACCACTTAGAATAACTACTTAACCAATCACTTATCATAACCACCTAGGTAACTACTTAGATTAACTCTTAAGGCATAGCACTTAGGATAACTACCTAGGGTAACCACTTAGGATAACAAGTTAAGATAACTACCTAAGTGATCACTTATACTAACTACCCAAGTAATTACTTCTGATAACTAGCTTTTTGAAGACAAGTTAGGATTTACCTAACTTTTACAAACATAAATCCCAAAAGCTAAGTTTAGTTACAGTGGGTGACATCAGTCACTTTTACAAAAATTTAATTTGAAGCCCATAACATCAAAATAAAACTAAGAGATTGGTGTTGCCGAGGTGAGTTTTGTGTCTTTTCTCGAGCCATGAGTCATTTGTTCACCGACAACTTAACCTTCAAGAACATGATCTTTTTTTGTATTTGATAACCATCCTTTTCCTTTATGGAACTTGTAAGCTCATTCAAATGTTTATCTTTCCCTTTAGCCGATTCTAACTTTTCATTGCAATCTTCTATTTGTTGTGTTCTTGTGGATGTTTGTACACTATCTCAATGCTTCTCTTTTGCAAGGACAACAAGGATGATAGCAAAAAGTGGTGAATTTGGCTTCATTCCTACCAATTGTATTTGCTTGAAAGTTTTAACAACCTTATTAACATATTGGTCTCATGATAGTTCAAAAATTATTTCATGCCATGTAAGCACACGTCTTTGTGAGGTATTTCGCAAAACAGCCCATATGGCTTTTGTTTATCTCTGTGTTTTTGCATGCATCTTCCACAGAGCTCTTCTCCATAATAATAATTGACAAGATAAGTTCCCATTTCCCTTGATGGACGTCCACAAGCTTACGCGGTTGTGTCTATGTAGGACAATATTTGCACCTTAGTAAAAAAAATATGTTGTCAACAAAATGTGTTAGCAACATGTGTGTTAGTCTATTGTAGTTGTTTACAAATTACTAACACACGTTAATACAATAGACTAACACACATGTTGCTAACACATTTTGTTAACAACATATTTTATTTACTAAGGTGCAAATATTGTGCTGCATAGACACAACCAGCTTACACATGCTTCTATATTATGCATGAATATCGACCAAAACATCTACAACCATAATTCCTGAGTTGATATATCTTTGTAGCATTTTGTCAAACAAATCGGGTAAGTTTGCTACGATTTCACATTTTGCATGTATGTCAAAACATTCGGATCAAATTTCTACAAACTCTATCGCATGATGGATGTCTATTCACCGTTCCAAAGCTCTCATATTTTGGGCAGACACAGAGAGAGTTGGCAAATACAATGGTATTAGGATTTACACCCGTCATCTGCCCTTTTCGAATGTTTGCAAATTTCTTTTTGGAAAAATCCACTTTGTGCATTTTGTGCGGTCAAACCTCTCACAAATGACATATCTTTGAGGCATTCTGTCAAAAACTAAGGTGCCTTGGTTATGATCTACGTTACCCAGGGACGCGTTTCCGGCCCTCAGCCTGGGGTTTCGGAAACGGGGACGGTTTCGGGGACGGGGGGACGGCAGGAAACGTTTCCCAGCCGTCCCCACCTAGGCAAAAAATTAGGAAACGCGTCCCCTAAA
>MU226069.1:1136097-1172382 GCA_018584345.1 Thuja plicata | reverse complement strand
TCTAATTTTCTATATAAATTATTAAATAAATTCAGATATATATATATATATATATATAGCTAGCCGTCCCCTGCCGTCCCCTGCTCGGGCAAAAAAAAAAACGTCCCGGAAACCCGTTTCCCCGTCCCCCGTCCCCCCGTCCCGGAAACTCGGGGTAACATAGGTTATGATCCACATTTCCCATGCATGTATTCCAACATATAATATCTAACAAAATCTTCTGATCGATAGGCTTTGATGGAAGTCCGCAACATGTTTCAATGCTCCCATTGTGGCGCAGACAAGGAGAATGGCACATAAAGAAGAATTTGAGTTTGCACCTGCCAATTGCACTTATTTGAAAGTTTCAAGCCCTATTCATCAAATTTATCGTCTGCATGTCTGCAGCAGCCATATTGCTTGAGAGAGGGGATGCTAGCAAAGTTTGGAAAACATGGCACAAAACGTGCCATTACATTTACTTGATAGTTTGTAAAGCCTGTTCGGCAAATCTTGCAATCATTGCATTCCATCAGTTGAAATCTCTTTGAGGCACATTGTCAAATTGTTCAATTGTGGCATTTGTGATTCCACATTTTGCATGCATATTTGCCGGTGCATTTTCAATTATAAAATTTGGCAAAACTCTTCACTCAATACACTATTACAAAGTTCCCATTTCAATGTATGTGCATTGCCTCTATCACATTTCAATGAAGATTTCTTATTCATAGTTTCAATGTGCTCCATTGTTTTCGCTGGAAAGATATGGTGCTTCAAAAGGTTGTGGAATTTGGCACTATGCTTGCCGATAGTAATTGCTTCGAAGTCTTCAACAACTCCATTTCAAGCACGCTTTGCAATAATCGAACTCCATGAGATTGTGTTTCATGGAGGCGGTCTACCAAATGGTTTTCCTTTGTTTGATAATTTGTAAAGCCTTTTTAACAAACCGGTTTTTGCAAACTTCAAAGTTATTGCTTCCCATGAGATGATATCTCTTTGCAGCGGACTACACCCTGTTCCAAAGCTCCCATTTTTGTGTGCAACTTTTGGAAGATGCTAGTAGGGGCTGTGAAACGCGGCTTTACACGCGAAAGCTGCACTTTCTTGAAAGTTTCTAAAATTTCTTTTCAACAAATCTATTTTGTGCACATCTTGCAACATTTCATTTCGTTCCTTGACATGACATCACATTACGGCATTCTTTCAAACTGTTCACACCTGTGTTGTCCATGTTTCACATTTGGCGTGCATATTTACTGGAGGGTTTGCATTTGATCAAAAGTTTTAGAGTCCCTTCACTTGATGCATTTAATGAACCGAGCATATGAAACTTTCAAAAACAGTTTTGAAGTTAGTTATAATAACTAACTAATGGTAGGGGAATCGCTCTCCATAATCGTTCAAGACTGCCCCTGCAAGCAGGCAGCAATGGGCCACCTTAATAATCATGTCAAGAACTATTAATTAATGGCTCATCAAAGATCAACTTGTCAACCGTGTTAAAGAGAAAAGGCGCCTTAAAGAGCAAGGGCGTTAAGGTGCGAAGCCGCCCGACATAGGAGGGGAAGGCTTCTTCCATCCATTTATGAGATTGTCTCCTTCTAGTGAAAACCTAGCACTAAGCAATCTTTTGGGAGAGGGATTCAATGAGGTCTTCAGTTCCAGCCATCTTTCAACCATCTCCCTATAATCCCCTCCCAAGCCCTACGGTACTATTGGCATTTCAAGCAAGTAGGATTCGCTAAAAGTTGCTTCTTCTTGATGCCCCTAAAATTCTATGGGCAATTCCCTCTGTTCGTTCCACCTCTCCGACTTGCTTAAGAAGCTATTGATTCCAGCACTCTACCGGGAAATGAGATCGCCCGTAGAATATATAGGGGCCCTTTGACCAACTATGATTCCAAACTCTGCCTTTCGAAGTCCTCTTTGCATCAGAGATTTAGTAAACTTTTCCAATCTTTGCAAAATGCCCGTTGTAGTGTTTGTATCAGAGTTGGAAGACGGTGATTTAGAATACTTTAGAAACTTGTAAAAAAGACCGATGTACTGTGTTCCCAAGTTTGTTGCTCAGCCATTGGTTATTTTGGAGTAGCTTTTAAGTTGCTATTAGCACTTTAGGACTCGATAAGAGTAGCCAATTTGGTGATTTGTGTTTTAATGAAGTGTAATATCTAGCCGATATAACTTATTTTGTCAATGCTATCAACACTTTTGGAGATTTTTTGGCAATTTATAAAAGATTGCCAACTTATGCATCATTGTCGATAATTTTAACTTTTATGGATCATGATATAAGAGGTGATAATTTCTACACTCTTATCTTCCTATCGGATTTTACAAAGAATAAAATGCATTGATTATTAATTCTTTTCCTTTAGATTGACATTTAAAAACCACATTCACAACCATTCTCTTCCATTATTGACCTTGGAGAGTTCATAACTTGACAGTCATTGTCAGTAGACTGCATTGACTTTCTTCCTTTGCACATCAACTTTTTTAGAAGAGATTATGAACTTAGTGAGGAGAATCAATAAAACCAACCTTCCTTTCATAATGGTCATTTGAGAAGTTATTAAGTAGGTGGAGTGTGTTGATAAGTTCCATCTCTTATAAAACTTTACCTAATCAACCCATTAAGCTAAAGATGGCAAAATGTGCATAAATTTTTCTTTGGTCATCTATGCAACTCCGTCACATTGTTGGTGGTACTAGTGTGACCATAACCCATAATTTAATTCCACTTGAAATGAACCATGCTTTTGATTTGATCATTTTGCAACCAGTCTTAGCTTAAATTGAAGTCTTTGTATCTTCCAAATTAAAGAGTGTTTTCACCTGAAAAATTTTCCAAATTCATTGGAATGCTATCATATACATCCTCATAAAAGGGTTTGGAATGTCAAAAGCTCAAAATTTTGAGGTTTGAATTTGGGGCTAACAGATTGTTTGAGCTTTTATATATATATATATAAGTGCGTGTGCGTGTGCGTGTGCGTGTGCGTGTGCGTGTGTGTGTGTGTGTGTGTGTGTGATAATTATCTACAAATAATTATTTACATATTTGTTATTATCCTTTTATCTAACATAATGAAATGTAATCATAACACAGACCCGTGTGTTACACGGTGGTATTTCATCTTAATTCATATCTCCTTGATATCAATTTCAATCTATACCTGCTGACCCAGCGATCCTCAAATATCCATGCTCAAGTTCCCCCTTGCTGGGAATGGTCAGACCATTCCCCTTTTGTATTTGCAAGAGACAAGAGATATGTCTCTTGTCTTACACCGATGCCCCCACTCCTTTTTAGGACGTGCCTCTCAGACAATTAACCGCTGCCTTTAGCCACATCAGTTTAGAACAGTATATATTTAGGAATAAATATTAATATTAAGAATTATTATTATTATTGAATATTATATTATTAATATTAAGAATTGATATTGTATTGATTATTATATTAATATTATATTATTAATATTAAGAGTTGATTATAAAATTCATTTATTATTATATTAATAGTATAGTAACTAGTTAATTTAATCATAAATTATATTATAATTTTTTGTTATTTATTCATTCATTAATTTTATTTTTATTATTTATTATTAAATATTATTCTAGGAAGGGTGTCACATTACAGATGATATCCTTGCTGGTGCGTGAGGGGGTGCTAAACACGTGAGGCATTCTTGGCACTGTCAACTATCTGAATTTGTTATTACACTGCAAACTATAGAATGGTGTTCCATCGAGGGGCTAGTTGGAAAGACAAGTCATCTCTTCTGCTGGACATGTATGTTCTTACGGTTCAACTGCGACAGCAAATCAGGTTCTCTTAGTAATTTCATTTGCTTGTTGAGAAAGTCATTGAAACACTTTCTGAATTGGATGTAAATTAATGAGTTGTTCTGCTGCAAGGAAGACTGATTTATGTTAACATTTTCAGATTTATGCAAGGAAAATGCAAACTATAGAGGTTTTTCAAACACTAAGCACAGGATATAGAATAATAAACACAAGAAAGGCGAGATGTTACCCGGATTTGAAGATCTTATAATGCCTTCAAATCTGCCCTCAAAATCTTGTTCCTTGGTTGCCGTTAATCTGTCCTTTGAATCTGATTTGGCACTCAAATCAGAATGAAAACGACACCCAGATCTGCACTGTAAGAGTTGTCCAATCTGTCCCATGTACAGTCTTTTAGGTACATCCGATCTGCACTAATGATGACAGATTCTTCAATGTATTGCATCACATATGCAATGCATTGCATGACAATTGCTGATCGCAGATCCTAATTTACATCGCTGCTGATTTACATATTGCAGATCCTTATCGCATTGTAGATCTGGATCAGAATACTGAATCAACATTGCTGATCATAAAATTGCTCTTATTTGCCAAGTCTACTCACATCATGAACTCGCACTAAGTCTGCTCATTGATCTCCATGGCTGATGTGAATCATGCTCCAATATCAAACAAGGATAATTCGCACAACACTTCAATTCGCTGTTCACAAAACAATATGAATTCGCTCCAGCATAATTCGCACAATACATTCACTTAATGAATTCGCTATTAGAATATTTAGTATGTTTATGTTTATTTAGTATGTTTCTTTTAATGCTCAAGTTTATCCTTTAAGATCGTATTGGATCCTATCAGCAGTTTCATCTTGGAAACTTGCTACTTTTGTAAATATCCTTTGTATTATTTATGAGCGTGTTGCTTATTGTGAATATCAATCAATTCATTAAAATCTATCTGCTTTTGCATCTACTGTTTTATGGTATCAGAGCGGGATGTTATAGTTTTTTGAAAAAATTCATCATTCCTAAAAAAATTCCTTTGGATTTTTTATTTTATTTTTTTTAAAACGTGGGTCCGTGAGGCTCCTGCTGCTCCTGTTGCTGCTCCTGACCCTCTTCCAGCTACTCCAGATGTTGGCTCCTCCACTCTCCGGCCTAAATGGTGGGCTAAAACTAAGAGCAAACAGCAGCCTACAGTTAATTTTGCTCTTATGGCTAATATTCATAATGTCTATGAGCCCCAGACTTATTCTGAGGCTAGAGGTATCCCTGAGTGGGAGCGGGCTATGGAAGCTGAGTTCCAAAGTCTTCAGAAGAATCACACTTGGGCCCTTTCTGATCTTCCTTCAAGAAAGAAGCCCATTAGGTGCAAATGGGTGTACAAGGTGAAATACAAAGCTAATGGAACCTTAGACAAGTATAAGGCTCGTCTTGTTGCCCGTGGGTTCTCACAGAGGGAAGGCATTGACTATGAGGAAACCTTTGCTCCTACAGCAAAAATGAGTACCATACGTCTTGTCCTTGCCTTAGCAGCCCAGCTTGGTTGGAAAGTCCATCAGATGGACGTTAAGAGTGCTTTTTTGAATGGTGACTTACAGGAAGAGGTCTACATGACGCAACCTCCAAGATTTAAGGTTGCTGGTCAGGAACACAAGGTCTGTAGACTAGTCAAAGCTCTCTATGGTCTGAAACAAGCCCCTCGGGCTTGGTACATGAAAATTGATAAGTACTTGACCGATCATGATTTTCAGCGGAGTCCATCGGATTCAAATCTGTATATCAAACATACTAGTGATGATATATTGTTTTTAGTTGTCTATGTGGATGATTTGATCATTACTGGCAGTTCAGCACATTTGATCACTACGATCAAACAAGATTTGTGTCGCACCTTTGATATGACCGATTTGGGACTCTTACACTATTGCCTCGGAGTTGAGGTTTGGCAGACTGAGCGCAATATCTTTCTTTCTCAGTCCAAGTATGCCAAAAGTCTTGTGGACAGGTTCAGGATGCAGGATTGCAAATCTGCCACTACTCCTATGGAACCCGGGCTCAAATTGTCAGCTCAGTCCGATTCACCTGTTGTGGATGAATCTTTTGTTTAGACAACTAGTGGGCAGCCTCATTTATCTTACTACCACTAGACCTGACATTAGTTTTGCAGTAAGCTACATATCCCACTTTATGACAACTCCCAAGGCTGATCGTTGGACTGCAGCGAAGCGTGTTCTGCGTTATGTGAGTGGTACTCCTGACTATGGACTTCTATACACTTGGAGTTCTGATCCTACACTCTGTGGCTTCACCGATTCAAACTAGGCCGGCTTTGTTGCTGATGGTAAGTCTACCGTTGGATGTGTTTAGTTTGGGATCTGTTGTTGTCACATGGACTAGTAAGAAGCAGCAGGCGATGGCTCTTTCTTCGACAGAAGCAGAGTATCAGGGAGCAGTTAAGGCAGCTTGTGAGGCAGTCTGGCTTCGACAGATGCTTGCGGATATGCATGTTCCTCAGACAGGTCCGACTCCCCTATTCTGTGATAATCAGGGCGTGCTCAAACTGGCAAAGAATCCGGTTTTCCATGAAAGAACCAAGCATGTGGAAACTCGCTATCATTACATTCGTCAGCTGGTTGAAGATGGATCCATTCAGTTGATATATGTTCCTACCTTGGAGCAACCAGCAGATATATTCACCAAGTCCCTCGGTTCTGATAAATTTATAAAATTCAGGGACTCTATTGGTGTTATTGATAGATTGAGCATTAAGGGAGGGTATTAGAATATTTAGTATGTTTATGTTTATTTAGTATGTTTCTTTTAATGCTCAAGTTCATCCTTTAAGATTGTATCCGATCCTATCAGCAGTTTCATCTTGGAAACTTGCTATTTTTGTAAATATCCTTTGTATTATTTGAGCGTGTTGCTCATTGTGAATATCAATCAATTCATTAAAATCTATCTGCTCTTGCATCTACTATTTTATTCGCTCCAGCACTACCAAATTCGCACATGAGATAAGGAATTCGATCCTTGAAGGGAGAGAGTCATGTTATGTTTTTGATGTCTCTTCTCCTCAAGACTCGAACCAAATATATATGAGAATGAAACCATTCCCCAAGAGGCCGACTTGGATTTACAAAATACAACAATGTATTTATTCCAAGAGGCCGACTTGGGCCCTTAAATAACATTCTAATATATATAAGTTAAATCGATCCATTAAAATAAACAATAAATAATAAATAACTCTAATATTTATTATTATTATTTATACTTATCGATTATTATCCAAGGTAGATATTTGCCGAAAAGGCCATAATATCAACAATTTATACTATCACTTTCTAAATTTAGCTGTATTATGAATTTTATGTAATAAGCTTGCTGTTCAAACAATGCCTCAATTTTACTTTGAGATAATATCTGCTCAGATTTTTTAAGTGAACACTGAATATCAGTACTGCAAATCTGAAACTCAAACACATGTTTACATCTGCAAGCAAACTATTTCACAGAATGTCTTAGTAGTTGAACAGGTGAAAGGGTTTGTGAAAAATTTTGGTCTAGAACAGGGGGTGTTCTTACAACACTACTTGTGGTTCTTCAATTGTTCCTACTTCTTACATCATCTACAGTTGATGATGATGATGATGATTTAGAAAATCCATATGATGCTGAAAACTGATAGCTGAACTCAATTTACTATTTCAATATTGACTTGAAGTTTGAACAATGAAATTTTTTATAGCATTTAATATTTATCATTTATATTTCAAAAGACATTCGAGTTTATTGTGGTTTTGTTGATTATATGATGCTATGCTGTACTCTAAATTTACCGGACAAACCCAACACCAACAATAATTTGCTGGATCCATGAACATAATCCACAAATCAGAACCAGCAACTTAGGATTTTTAAGTAGATAGAAATGGACTTTGCTCTGGTTGAGCTTTGTAGTTCCAGACTTACTGTTCAAGATATTAGCTATCTGCATGGCATGCGGATATATGATAAATTTTATCCATCCTATGATTCTACTATACCAGAGAAAACATCAGCTGTGAAGCCATTACTTACATTACAGATGTTGAATCTTTTCGCTAAAATAAGAATGTGAAATGGGTGTATATACGTTCATCTTTGAGCTATTAATAAAGAATTCTATTTTAAATTCAAGGTAAAAACAGGTTATTTCAACAAAAGAAGATTGCCACCTGACCTCCAAAATTGCCCCTTCTACAGAAGGCAACAAATAAAATATCTCAAATTCTTTATTCAATAATATACTGAGCTTATAGAAGCCATCCTATCTAGACGATCTTGGTCATTGTTTCATCAGCAAGATATTTGCTTGGATCGTAGTTCATGCATTTTCAAATACAAAATATTCAAACATGGCAACTACATATAGTTGATTTCCAATGATTTCTACTTCTCGAGGTTTCTTAGCAGGTACGCATACAACGCAAAAATTTTAGTGACAGAATACCACAACAGGGCCAAACTAGATGTTTAACAGAATTTTACCTCATATGTAAAAGGCCCATGTAACGTGTCCAAGTCATGCGTTCCAATTGCAACCAAAGTTCTCTTCCTGTATAAGAGGAAACAGATGAACATTTTACCTTCCATAAATGAACTAAAAGTCTAAAATTGTAACACAATCTTAACTAACAGCTATGACAAGGCATGAAGCAACCAAAAAATAAAAATGGCAGCAATATTCTTGCTGCTGCTTAAACACATATACTACAACTTTTAAAAACAAGGAGTGTACAGCCTTGCTGACAGTAATAAGATTGTCTCGACTCTCATAAAGTTACAAGATCGGAATCAACCAATTGTTAAATTTATATTGTTATAGAAAAAATTATTTTTCAAATTCAAAGATGACAAAAAAATTAAAAATGTTAAGATATTAAATTTCTGACCCAAAGCATTTACCATTTATGGGATAGTCAGGAAGTCAAAACACAGGACCAGAAACTTAGACTGACTGCTAATGACCCATAACATCACAAAATGTACTCCTTATAATGCTATAGTTACATTCTCATCACATTAAAAAGGAAAATCAGTTATTAATTGATACCACTCCGACCATAAATCAACTTGTCTTTTAACTGGGCAAAAGATAAATAACTGTGAATTTCTACCTTCAACTTGAATAAAAATAGTGTGTATTTAACAGTTTAAGAAAAATCATCCACTAGAACTGTGATTATAGCCAACCCTACAGCCAAAAACTCATTTATGCGATCAACTTGGCCAAGAATATGTTGGTCCATGGTCTTTCATGAGACTTATCTTGCTTTTTCAAGACAACAGCTCATCATCCTTGAAAAGTTGCAAAGTTGTACTCTCAATATAGGTCCTCTTTGTCCGTAGCTTGACTTCTTAGTATTACAAAACATTTTCTAGAAAAAATTTGTGTCTAGTGCATGACATGTAAACTTCTACTTATGAATATACCAGAATGCACTGATGAGAGAGCTAGGACACGGAAGGCCTGTGAAGTTCAACTTCAGCTGCCAGTTGAGAATAACATATTGACTAATTTTAATGTTCCTTTATTTATAAAAATTTTATCATTCCAAGGGAAGAGGTTGCTATAAATTCTGTGACCCATTTTCTTTCAATAGTAGCATTCTGTCCCTCTTTTGTCCTTATCAGATCTAATACTACTGTCTGAGGATCATCATTTTGTATCTCTTGTAACAGTTCTCTTTCCTTCAGCTAGTTGAGCCGAAATGAAATCTTCCAAACTATTAGACGAAAGTTGACTAGGAGTAAAGATGACATTGCTGAATTTTGAAGATAACCTGTTTGGTAAAATAACTTTAGCATCCTGTGATTGTTCACGTGGCTTTAAAAAATATTGTACTAATTGTTGCTGCTTCGAATGGCGGATTCAAAATCTCCCAAATTTCCTTAGATGGTTTTGCAAATATACATGATATAACTCGGAATCGGGGAGGGCAAGACCAATAACGACTTTGGGTTTATAATCTCAGCTCTACCATTCCAATACTTTACTAACACCTATAGGAAGTGTTTCATTTCCATTAATTATTCCCCACAGGTTCTTGTGCATCAAATGCATCTAGATTTTCATTTTCCAGGTGTGGAAGTTGAAACCAAAATAATTTATCCAACGGAATTTCCTTTTTCAAAAAATATTATAAAGCTGAATATTTTAAAACCTTCATACCTCCTTGCCAAAATTTTGAAAAACTTCCAGGCACTGGTCTGCATAAAACATCCCAAAAATTCCTTAACCTTATATGAACATTGGCACAACCTAGCTTCAAGTTTATGAGAAAACCTTAGATTAACATGTGCCCTAGCTGCGGAATTTCAATAACTGAATCAAACACTAACCACTAGCAAAAAATGACTCAAAAAATTGAACAAATTGCCAATTTTTTTCTGCCCATGCAACTTTCAAACTAAAATAAAAAACCATACATTTTCTTGGTAGGCACGTGTGCTTGTGACTTCTAAAACCCTCAAAAAGAATGGCGTGTTTTTTTAATAACAAGCATGCCTTTTCCAATCCAAGGAGCTTGTATTTTTTGTTTCCTTTGACCTACGATTGTTTTTGGGAGGCGTGACTTCAGGACCAGAAATGGTACAATTTTTCTTTAAAAAAATCAGACATGACTTTTTTCATAAAATAGCAACTTTTCAAAGAAAAACCTTCGCATTTTTTCCTGAAAAAAATTGGGTGATTTTAACTTACAAAACCCTAGCAATCAATTCATGAAGAAGAAGCCACAATTTTTGGAAAAACCTTCGCATTTTTTCCTGAAAGAAATTGGGTGATTTTAACTTACAAAACCCTAGTGATCAATTCATGAAGAAGAAGCCACAATTTTTGTTGATAAACCTAGTTGTGAATATCCCTGTTGAAACACTTGTGAACAATTCTCCTTTTCATGTAATTCCCTGCTCTGACACCATATTGTAAAAATTAATAAAATGCAATATTTTAAAATTATATTTATTAGTAGAATTTCAATTACAAGGAGGTTCATCTCCTTATATAGAGAATGGAGGATGCAACCATGCAAACAGATAAACACGGCATGAATCACCCAACACTAAATATAGCAAACTAAAAAAATAGAAAATAAACTTGTCACTAAGGTGACTTTATTACAAGTTCAAGCCTTATCTTTTAATAATTATTTAATATTACTCTAATATTAGATTTCTCCACCATATCAAAAAATGTTGATATTTTGAATTCCCCCACAATTGAAGAAGATAGTATATCAAAAATTCAAAGATCAAGGCGTCTAGAAGAAGGTTCAAAAACACCAAAAGAGGATAACAACTAGGGTGTTCTAGAAGTAAAATCAGTTAGCCAAATCAATACACTGCTAGAGAAACTTAATTATGAAGATCACAAAAGGAGAGGCAAAAAATGAAAAACAAATAAAGAACTCCGGCACACTGAAGGATCAAATGAGGGACAAATGAAGTTAAATTGCAAACGAAATACTATGATTTTAAGCAATCAATGAGTATCATATCATGTAATGTTTGGGACTTAAAACACTCATAACAAAAGACATGTAATCAAGCATCAAATGGACATATCAATGACCGATATATTACTAATACAAGAAACAAAGATCAACTCAAAAGATGCCTCTCGTCTTCTACAAGCATGGAACTTTGTATTAGAATAATATCTCCATAATATCTTGTTTATTATTATTTTAATGGTCAATATTGTAAATCTTGTAAATATTAGAATGTTTCTAATATTGTAGTTATTCTTTCATTATTAGAATGCTTCTAATAACTACGATTGTTTTGTAATAGACACATCCTCTTTGTAAACTATAAATGAGTGTCTTGCTCATTCATTAATTCATCTAATATTTTACCAATTACCTATGTAATATGGTATCAAAGCCATATTATATTTTTTTTGAAAAAATTCTAATTTCTTAATTGAAATTATTTGCTCTAAATTTTTTGAATTTAATTCGGGTCTGTTCTTCATTGATTTTGGAAACATTTTTTTCCAGATCTCTCTGTCAACACCCGTGTAGGGTTTCCTCTCTATTTTTCAAGTTCAAAGGATTTGCTACAAAGGCGTTTATATTTCCCGTGACTAACATTTTCATGGGTTTCGTGCTTCGTGCTTCTTGTCTGTTTGCGGTCTGTATTCTTGTCAACAACCCTTCCTCCTCTCATGTTGGGCGTCGTTGGTGGCTCCTAACGCTGTCGTCCGTGGTTTTTACTGGTTCAAAACGACCATTAACGTGATCGTTCAGTCCCCAACCAGTATCAAAGCCCTTCTCTGCTCGCGTTTTTTACAGACACGTCCACGTGACAGATTTCTTAATAGTTTTTGCAGGCGTCTGTGTTCAACCCGCACCTTCTCTGCACAATTTTTCTGTCGTCATCCAAGTTTTTCTGCTACTTGCAGCTCTCTGCAAGTTCAACGGCTCTCTCTCAATATTTTTCGACCATTCTTGTGGTCGTTTGTGGTAAACAAAAAACATATTTCTGTTGCCTAGGGTTTTTCAAATCCATACTATTTTTTTCTGCAGCTAGTGCTTCGTTTTTTAAAAATTTTGGAATTTTTTCTTCCAACCAACTAGGATTTTTTACAAAACCATTAGGTGGATTCAGATTTTGTTTGCAGAGTCTTGCTTGGTTTATTGAGAGGATTTCTGGGTCTTTTCTAATTTTTTCTAGGTCTTTCGAAGTTCCTGTCACATCCCCTTATTTGAAAACCCTAAGTACATCACTTTATTAGAAATAAGATTTAATAATAAACAAATATAATAATATCAAAATAACAAATATCAAATTAATAAATAATTATTATATAAATAATGAAATAAATAAATAATATTTTAATACTTAATTAAATATATACTTAAAATACTTAATCAAAAATATAAAACAACCTAATTTCTCCCACCTTGAAATATAGCACCATTTTGTTAATATGTAATGGCATAAATTATATTACCTCACCCTTTTGCATATTTCTTATGTTTCACCTTTATAAAACATTATATTCGCTACCATCAATAATAAATATAAATTACTAACCATAGACTCGACTAATCAACGACAACAAAAACAAATGAAGCCAATGGGTGAAACCATACTACTAGTCGATTTGACATGTCACGTTGAAAAGTTGCATCTGTAAGAGGCAATTCTCCATCGCATATAAGAGCAAGCCATGGACACGACCAGCAAGGGGAGTGGCAGAGAAATGCAATACTCAATCAAGCGTTTTCATTCTGTATATGATTTATTTCACTCCTCGATAAAACAAGGATATCATACCATCGATCCATTGAGAGGTTTGCAGATTGGTTCCAGCCACACACAATCATAGACATCAGGGAACCAATACTCAGAGCCTCCCGTTGCAGATATCACCGGCAATCAACTTCAGAAGCAACTGCCTGGCTCGCATTAATTCTTCAGATATTGGTCGCTTGGACAGGGGTCTTCAGCGGAGGTATAGTAATAAACTGTTGCTCAGCAAGACAATAAATAAAACATAACAGATTATAACAATAACATCCAGACCTGCGATCTAGAGCAGTCCACCTCATTACCAATGGCATACAAATTGCAGAGTTTGAATCAGAAATAGCCACTACATCATTGCTATAAGCGATTGAGAAGGGACATACAGGATATTTTATATTGGCATGTCAGGAACAGCTATAAGCATTTAAAAGAACACTTACAATCTATTAAAATCATCACATCAGGAACAACTTACAGCAGGGTTACATTTTCGTATCAGGAAAAGTAGAGTAAACTCAATCATTGCAGATTTGAGGTATATATAGCAGAGATCATCCTTGAATAGTTCTCATCAACATATCAGATATAGAGGAGATACTCTAGCTTAGCTCATCAACAAGGATATCAATAAGATATTCATTGCACCCCATAATACTTGATGATATAGAGTGATTAAGATCACCATAATAAGGTGTCTGCTGACTAAGTGGTATCAATTATCATGAATATAAGTTTTTATAGTCTTTGACTGGAAAGAAGACTCTTGGAATTGAATTTGTGAGTTAATAGTCCATTATGCTGTGGAATTTGCAAATTTGCAAAGGGGGGCATTACAGTTACTGCATTGGGATCCGTGCCCAAAAATCTTCTATTCTATCTTGAAATCAGTGCTTGTTTTCTACCTTTGTCTTCTTCACAAATGTGATTTTCATGTGTTCTGCCTCGATATTTGAGCTGCCATCCAATCAACCACCTTTCACCTCAATATTCTGCAATGGCATCTCTAACGAATATTCTGCTTGAGGGCAGTCAGAAATTCAATGGCAGAAACCACAATACTTGGAAGTAGCGTATGATGACGATTTTTGAATACAGATGTCTTGACAAAATTGTTTTGGGCAAGACTATTCATCCCGAGGAAGAAGGCAAAGAGCAAAAAAATTTGATGAGCAAAATAGAGAAGTTGTTATGCTCATCAAACTTTTGATCACTGATGATCAGCTACCGCAGGTTCCTTCCGGCAAAACAGCTATTGAAATTTGGATGCATCTCAAAGCTTTGCATGAAACCTCTGATAAGAGCTATGTGTTCTTCTTGAAGAACGTGCTCTTCACAATCATGATAGATGAACAGGTGTCCCTGCAAGATCATCTCAATAAAATCAAGGACATTCGAAATCAGTTGGAAGCCATTAGACGCAAAATGGAAGAAGACGTGGTGGTGATCACCATGAAGAGTCTATCGTCTTCCTATGAGGACTTTGTTGAAACTCTCAACATTGCTTCCACTCATTCTGATGTTTCATTTTTCGATCTTTGTATAATGCTTCTACAGCAAGATCGCCGCAAACAACAATTCGGCAGTCGTCCCAACACATCTTCAAACACACAAGCTTTCTAAAATAAATTCGTTCATAAGGACACAGGTAACCATCAATTCTCTCAGTTTCTCAGCTACATCCCTCTGCTCAGTCATCTAAAGGCCCGAAGAAGAAAAATATTCAGTGCAACTACTGCCATAAGTTTGGTCATATGAATTTGGAGAGTCGTAACACTTAGCCACTTAGGCTAAGCAATCGTGTTCACAGCCTAAAGCACATGTTGTGGAGCCTGTTGAGCAGGGTGAGTCTACCTTTTACACCTCCATGGCTAAAAGACCTACAAATCCTATAAAATCCTCTGCCTGGTATATTGATTTAGGTGCCTCCCCCCACTTCACTCATCGCCCGGATTGGTTCACAGATTTTCAGCTATTCTCAGATTCAGTCATTTTTGGAGGGGAAGAGTACACCGTTGTCGGAAAAGGTAAAATACAGATTTAGTCTGGAGGAAGGAAACTAATATTCCTTGATGTGTACTATGTTCAAAGAATGGAACTCAAACTTCTCTCAGTCAATCAAATTCTGAGACATTTCGCTCGGCGAGACGTGACCTCCAGTTCACATCGGTGCAGTATCATTGATCGGGAGATTTGGTCTACTGTTGTTGTCGATGTTGAGGATCGTGGTCTTTTCTGACTTGTTGACTCTGGTGATTCTCAGGGGCTTGTTATGGCAACCCAACACTCCTTTATTAGTATATTGTGGCATCAACGGTATGGGCACTTAAATGTGCACTATCTTTCTAAGCTTGTTCGGGAAGATCTTGTCGTTGGCCTGCCAGAGATTCAGACCCAAAACCTTGGAGTTTGCAAAGCATGTCAGGGTGGAAAGTAGCATCGCACTCCTTTTTCAGATGGCGACTCCTAGAGAGCTTCTCAAGTATTACAATTGGTCCATGTTGATCTCTGTGGACATATGGATACTCCTTTGGTTACTACTGGGTCTAGGTATTTTTTACGTTTTGTTGATGATTTTAGTCGTAAAATCAGAGGTGTTTGTTTTGTTTCAAAAGTTCAAAGCATTTCTAGAAAGAGTCTAGTCAACATATTGTTACTCTTAAAACTAACAATGGGGGAGAATTTTGTTCCTCTGCCTTCTCTCATTTCTATAAACAACATGGCATAAAGCACCAATTATACCCCTCAACAAAACAATGTTGTTGAGCATAGAAACCGCACGATCACCGAAATGGTTTGGTCCATGCTTGAACACGAGTGTTCCAAAGAAATTTTGGGCTGAAGCAGGCAACACTGCAATCTATCTTCTCAACCGCTCTCCTACAGTGGTTGTCAAGAAGCAGACTCTGGAAGAGGCCTGGTAAGGTCGTAAGTCCAAAATCAGTCATCTCAAAGTTTTTGGCTCCACTGCTTTTGTCTAGATCCTTGATGTTTAATGCACCAAGTTAGATGCCAAGAGCTAGAAACTCATGCTAATTGGCTACGATGATAATCACAAAGCCTACCGACTGGTTGACATTGAGACTAATCGTCTCATCTTCACTCGTGAAGTCGTCTTTGACGAGGAACGAGGGTCATTTCAGCTCTCTCCTCTAGTTATGGATTTCGAGGATCCACCTCTCAAAGCTAAAGGCTTGGGTGTCTGTCTTTAATTAGGTCCACCTGATGGGAGGGCTCCAATTGTTCCTGTTACTGCCTATCCACCAGTTCCTTCTCCTGTAGGATCACCCAGACATGCAGCTACACCACCTGATTTTCCTCAAGATTCATCTGATCTTCTGTTTGATGATGATGATACTATTGCACCTCATGCTTTTGATGTTGGCACTTCTACTCTCCAGCCTAAATGGTGGGCTAAGACAATTGGCAATCTTCATGATGATGAGCTCATCCAGGGTAGAACTGCTCGAAAGAAGAGTAAACCTTCTAATTCTATAAATTTTGCTCTCATGGCCAACATTCACAGTGTGTATGACCCTCAAACATACACAGAGGCGAAAGGGATACCTAAGTGGGAAGAAGCTATGAAGACTGAGCATCATAGTCTGTTGAAAAATAACACTTGGGTTCTATCAGATCTTCCTTCACGAAAGAAACCCATTGGATGCAAATGGGTCTACAAAGTCAAATACAAGGTTGGTGGTACTTTAGACAAGTACGAGGCTCGTCTTGTTGTCAAAGGCTTCCGTCAGCGTGAAGGAATTGATTATGAGAAGACCTTTGCTCTGACAGCTAAGATGAGCACCATCAAATTAGTCCTAGCCATGGTAGCTCAGTGTAGCTGGAGGGTCCATCAAATAGACGTCAAGAGTGCCTTACTAAATGGTGAGTTACACGAAGAGGTTTACATGACACAACCTCTTGGATTCAAGGTTACTAGTAAAGAACACTAGGTACTTAAACTAGTCAAAGCACTCTATGGCCTCAAACAGGCTCCTCAGGCATGGTACATAAAAATTGATAAGTACCTCACAGATCAGGGTTTCCAGAGGAGTCCTTCTGACTCGAATTTGTATGTCAAGACTACAGGCAGTGACATCATCCTTCTGGTTATTTATGTTGATGATCTGATCATCACTGGTACTTTAGCATCTTTGATTCAAGAAATCAAACAGAATTTATGCCAGTCTTTTGACATGACCGACCTTGAGCTTCTGCACTACTGCTTAGGTGTCGAAGTTTGGCAGCAGTCACATGGCATCTTAATCTCTCAGTCTAAGTAAGCACGGGCTCTGCTTGACAAATTTAGAATGCAGGACTATAAACTTGCATCTACACCTATGGAGTTTGGTCTAAAGTTGTCAACCAGATCTGGGTCTCCTGTTGAGAATGAAATTGCATTCAAGCAACTAGTAGGCAGTTTGATCTATCTCACCACCACTAGACTTTATCTCAGCTTTGCAGTAAGTTACATATCTCGCTTCATGATAGCTCCTACTTCAGATCGTTGGGCTGAAGACTTTGGTATCCTCTATGGACGAACCAATGATCCCCGACTCATTGGTTACACTGACTTGGATTGGGGGGGCTTTGTTGATGACAAAAAGTCCACTTCCGAGTATGTCTTCAGTTTGGGCACAGGTGCTATCACTTGGACCAGTAAGAAGCAGCGGGTTGTATCTCTTTCCTCAACGGAAGTTGAATATCGAGGCACAATCAAAGCAGGTTGTGAGGCAGTTTGGCTTCGAAGGATGCTTTCCAACATCCATATGTCTCAGGAGGGCCCTTCACCCCTCTTCTGCGACAATCAAGGAATCCTCAAACTTGCCACAAATCCAGTCTTCCATGAGTGAACCAAGCACATTGACATACATTGTCACTTCATCCGTCAGCTGGTTGAAGATGGATCCGTAGATATGTTGTATGTTCCCACAGCGGACCAGATTGTCGATATTCTCACCAAGTCCATACTTCCAGAGAAGTTTGTTAAGTTCAGGGGGCTTCTTGGTGTCATAGACAAATTGACCATTAAGGGAGGGAATTAGAATGATATCTCCATAATATCCTGTTTATTATTATTTTAATAGCCAATATTGTAAATTATGTAAATATTAGAATGTTTCTAATATTGTAGATATTCTTTCGTTATTAGAATGTTTCTAATAACTACGATTGTTTTGTAATAGAGAAACATCGTCTTTGTAAACTATAAATGAGTGTCTTGCTCATTCATTAATTCATCTAATGTATTACCAATTACTTGTGTAATACTTTGGAATGGCATTTTATGGATGTGGATGATTCTTTAGGTAGTCTAAGTATTCCCGAGAGCCGCTTCACTTCTTCGGTTGACTTAATTTTCTCATAACAAAACTTGTAGGTAAGTGGCAAGTTTTGCTTCTAATATTTTCTTTTCCTAATTAATTTGTATGTTCTCACAAGCTATATTAAATAAAACCGAGTGTAGAGTCAGATTTCCAACATCTTAATTTCCTTGGCAAAGGAATTGATCATTATTAGAAAAGATTTCAACATGAATTTATCCTCGTTGGAGAAAAAAGGTTGTCTTTCACAACCCACCCGATCCCAATTAAACTTTGAAGAGTTTATCAACCAATGGAATCTTGTAGATATAACACCCAAAACTAGCAGTTTTACATGGACCAATAGAAGACTCATTCTTCCCATCATGTCCCATTTTTAATTAATTTAATTTCATAGATAAATCATTCAATTTAAATAAGATGATATATTTCTTGTAAAACCTTTAGGGCCAACCTTGTTATGTAACTTGTAATTTATAAATTTTGGACCCAAGTGCTCATTTAGGATTAAGCTAACGGTTTTGAAGAGTTATTTCAATTCGTTCTCCCTCCAAAATGAGGCATGGGAGTTTAGGTGCCCAAGTTTGGGTTACAAAATATAAAACTTGTAACATTTCCATTTGGAGAATCATCTTGTCTTATGTCAATTTATCTGCTGGAGCACTTAGTGTTCAAGTTACTTCTATGGACAGAAACCCAAAGGAGATGGCAGTCAGTAGATGAAAACCCATTGGTTGAAGGTATCAAAGGACGAAACCTTTGGTACACAAGGGTGATCCCAATCAAATGTTACAACAGAGCTGCAAGGAGTAATGTGATTTAGTTAGTTTGGTCTTATGTGTGTTTGCGGGATCGGAATTGTTGTATGTTCGCAGATTTACTGTAGGGTTGATATTGTGATAACTGTAATAACAGACCTATTTGATGCAAAGATCGCATTCATATAATTGGATTAAGTTGTAAGCATTTCAGGGTCGTTTGGTGCAGTTCCGATGTTGACTAGTTGCTAGTTTGTGTTGCAATTTTGTTAGGTTTTATAGAATTTGTGAAGTTTGATTGATGCAAGATTTATGTCAAACTAGTTTCCTAAATATGGGTAAAATTGATGAAATTTGTGGATATTCCAGTTTATGTTGGAAGAAGTTACATGTATGTTGAAATATCAAAATTTGCATCAGATCTTGTAGCGACCTACAAATTTATTTAAATCGGTGAGATATTTCGTCGGTGATATTACACTTCAGTGTCGAGATCAGATTATTTTCCAATTCAACTTGTCTTTCCGAAGATGCCAGGCTGCCCAGGAATGCCTCCAAATTTGAGAACATGTAGCTTTGAGATCCTGATTTTGTTACGAACATAAGAAAGTTATGATGTTCTGCACCCAAGGAGCGACACACAAAAATGTATATTCTATATTTAAAAACTCACATAAAGGCCTGTTTGAAATATTGGAACACCACTCATTTAAAGAATATATTATTAGAAAAGAAAAAGGTAGAAGATGAAATAACATCTCTCAATGAAATTATTATCAGGGATGGAATGGATTGGGATGCTATCTTGAGAGAAAAATCCCTAAAAAATGTTCGTGCAGAACTATTAGCAAGAGAGCAAATATTCTGACATCAAAAATCCAGAAAATGTTGGTTTAAAGAAGGGAATAAGAATAAAAAGTTTTTGGGGTTCACCCCGCAATGCAACAGTTGTTGCAACACCGTGTTGATAGGGTAGTCACAAGTTCGTGTCTTCAGCAGGTTTCAATGAAAAAAAGTGGATTTTGAAGGTGTGTACAGCGGTGACGTGGAAGGTTTGGTAGCAATGCTCTGCAGTGGCTAAGACTCGGCATGGATCCTGCTGACCAGGCAAAGAAGAACGAATGTTCGCGGGCTGCACGGAGGACGGATTGCTCGCCGCAGTTGGAGTTTTGATGCTGCCGCGCAACTCATTGTAGGCACAGGCCACAGTGGCTGGGAGGACAGGTGAGGTGGAACGAAGCAAGGGAGCGATGGAGGGACGAGGGCGGACTGCCGCAGGGAGATATAAGGAGTGACAACGGAGAGAAAATGTTGGCGGGGATCTGGAGTGATAAGGAGTTGTGCGGAGCAATAAGGGTAGAGTGATAAGAAGTTCCACAGAGAGATAACAAGGGGAGATATAAGGGACCAAGGAGTGATAAGGAGTTTCACAGAGATATAAAGAGGGGAGACATAAGGATGAAAAAGGAGTGATAAGGAGAACGGAGAGATAAGGATAGAGGAGAGATAAGGGGGTATAATACAGGAGGGAAGCTACTCAGAGAAGAATAGAGTAAGCTGCAAGAGACAAATCAAGGAGGTGTTAATGCCTCGGCAATGGCAAAAAAATCACCAAGGGGATGGGGTACCCCATTGTGGTCCCACTGATTCATAGCTCCAGTCAAAAGCGTTCTCACCGATCAAAAAAAAAAGAACAAAAAGTTTTTAACAAGGCCGCAAAGATCGAGAGAATCTTAGAAAGAATTACAAGATGTAAAAGCTGGAGATGGGAGAATGATGGAGAACAATAAGGAAATAAGTGAGCCGGCAGTTGCCTTTTTTAGTCACCTTAACAATTGGGAAGGGTTTAACTTGAAATTCCAAAATAGAGCTATGATCAACACCCAATCCTTGGTTACTAATGGTCAATATAAAATGTTAATGGCACCATTTACGGAGGAGGAAATTGAAATATCATTAACACAATTACATCCAGATAAAGCTCCAAGGCCAGATGGTTTGATCACAAGCTTCTTTCAAACATGTTGGAGTGTTGTAGGAAATGAGAAAAATAATTTGCTTTCATAAAACTTTGGCATCATCTAAATAGTTATGTACTTAAGATATGGAAGGAAAATTTGGCAATATTTTAAAGTTTCTAAAAGTATTGATCACAGATCTTTTCCAGAAACTATTTTGTATCAATGATGGACTGCAAAAGCCTTAACCCTCTTCGAAATACATGTGTTGCCTACAAGATTGTAGAAAAGATTTCTCATTGTCTTAATTTTAGTTTTCAACAAAAAAGTTGATGCCAAAGTTGGAGGAATGAAGAAACTAGTGATGAAGCAAGTACCTGCAAAGATTCTGGTGGAGCCTGTCTTGAAGATCAATAAAGCTGTTATACCTAGCTTCATCAAATGTGATATTCCTCAATACAGCACAAACAATAAATGGCCTTATCAACGACGTCTGCCACCAAAAGCGCACTATGAGAAATCAACAATTCCTGCACTCATTAATTTGTAAACTGAACCCCAATGCTTACCTCTGGTTTGACATGCATCTTCAGCATAGAATTGACTGATATATCCGTCACTTTATAGTTAGGAACTTTTTCTTTGCCAATAAATATGCGCAGTGCTTGTGCAAGACCTTCAAGGCATAGTAGATCATAGCTGTAAGAATAGAGAAAAAAAATACATTGTTAACATTTTCTTTAAATTATCGCTTCAGGTCTATCGGTTACAAACAGAATACAATCTACAGTTGTCAGCAACTACAAGTTTATGAAATCAGAAAAGCTTTTTAACATTGCAGAGTGGATGAAGGATCCATTATGATGCATAGTTTTACTTTCTAGTTTAAGTTGTTCTTAAACGAGCAAAAGAAACACATTATGAACTAAGAAATAAAGAGGTATTGGCAGGCTTTGTCAATAATTCTATGGAGACAAAAACACTTGAAATTCAAGCACTTCATGTACTTCCAAGTTATTTTTTACATAACATTTACAGAGAACAAAATCAAAAAGCATTTTGTTTAAAGGTTTAATAAGGATAGCAGAAAACAAAGAATGCAATAAGCTGAATATAGATTAAGGTAATCTCACTTTAATGTAGAGTTCCAGCTTCTTCACTTAAGCAAGAGGAGACATCACAGACATAAAATCACATTGTCAAACTCAAAGTCTATAGTGTGTTTAAAAATGTGGGCATAATCAAAGCTAACAGTATGACCCTATTGTAGCACTACCAAATCTTATAATGTTTGCATTCATTGAGAAACTCTTGCAATTCCTTAAGGAAAATTGGCACCTTATCATACCATTCTATTACTGGATCAAGTATATGCCACTACCAAACCTAATTATATTTATATGCATTGAGAACCTCTTACAATTGCTATGGAATTGGAAAATTGGCACCAAGTCATACCATTCTCTTGCTAGATCAAATGTAGATTTTTGGTCTTGTCTATGTTTGTACATCCTAAAGCACAAGTTCTATAACCTACTTGTACTCGGTGTTCCTCCAAGCTACAGCAAGGGAGGGCCAGAATGACTTGATTTTGGAGAAGAAAAAAGATTTCCTAGATTTTGGGAATGGATAATAGAATATATTTAAAATTTAGATTTAGAAACAGCTCAATGTAATTGAAAAGAAGCAATCCAAGAATTTCTTTAATAATCCTAACGACATAAATAATAATACAATTTTAAAATTTTATTTATATCAATGAAAGATACCTAAAAGTCCAAGTGAGCTGAGAATCACAACTACTCTATATAAGCTTTTTACAATTAGCTTCTTAATATTCTTTTTGAGACACATGATTCTGGGATAGCTCTTTGAAAGGACGTCGTAATCCCAATAACAGAAGCAGTGACTCTGTGGCTGTTCTAGCATTATACCTATTACCGACTACTCAATACAGGAATTCAGGAAAAGAAAAAGGGGAATATGAGTTAATTGCATGGAAAAGTGTACACCGAAAGCATTGTTACCTGGTTAAAGCACACATTTTGAGCTGTAAGAAGATTCAAAGGAATTTTTCATATGCAAATGGCTCTATAACAATGACCATTTAAGGGATTCTAGTTTTAACTTTTAATAATACAATCATTGAACATGAATCCAAAAGTAAATACAAGTGGCTAGGTCATGTGTTATGGTCAGAGGGGCAAACACCCTTGGAATGTGAAAGATGATAGTTCACTGTTTGGCATACAAAGGTCACTATTGAATGTTAGAGAGCTGCATTGTAGATTTTGCAGACAACTTCCAGAAGCTCTCATTGTTAGAGAGCTCCGGAATAAGAGAAGATATAAAAACGAAGTAATAAATTATTGCACAAGGACGTGACCCCCCAAAAAATCCAGTTATTTCCAGGCCAAGGATGTCCCCAGGATGAGGGGACTCCAGGAAACATTCCCTTGCCACCACCAACACTACCTGTTAGAGGACATCCATAAGACATATCCCTCAAAGAAGGGATGTTTGTGGAATGTGACTTGTTTTGGGGACTGGAAGAAGATGCTATGAATGTCACTGAGACCTTCAATGGACCCAGTTGTGTCTCCTACAAGCACCAGAAACGCCCTGCCATCCTACAGATCATTCCGCTCAAAAAGTTGTTTTTTTTCATCGGATTTTTGTACATGTCTGTGCCTATAACCCTAACCCCAATGGTTTATGGGCCCCATCCACACCCTAAAGAGATGCAAAAAAGAGAGAAAGTCTGCAAGAGTGAGAGTATTATGATAGGAAAAGTGAGAGCAACAGCAAGCCTTCATCAATTGAGTGGGAATATTAGGTAGGGTGCAAGCGAGAGCAATCCTCAAGTCTTTGTGGAACATTGAAAGACGGTGTAACCCTCATCATTTAGACTGGATAGATTCTTTACCTTCATTGTTAATTTTCTAAAATAATGCATAGCCCTTGACCCAGTAGAGAACTCCACCCTTAGTCACTGCTATCCCACCGCTTCTCCACCATTGTCTCACTGCTTACCCCCCACTGTCCCCAAATTTAGGCCCTTGGTGCCCCCATCCCAAGACTCTATGGAGCATTATGAAAACAAGCTCATATCTCTCTCAAATGAACTTTAATTTTGCCTCCATTCTTCTTCCATTCAGGGAAGCTGAGTGGACACTAAACTTTGGAAACACAAAACCACCATTTCCTCTCCTTTGTGGACTGGATGGGCCTTTCTTTAACCAGTTTATCTAGCTTCTACCTTTTAAGGAGATCTAAGAAGTAACTTCTTAAAAGATGGATGCAAATTTTAAGTCCTAAGAAAACATTTTAGGTACTCCAATGGGTATATTGCCATATCTACTCAATGTGCTTTTAACACTTGTCTTTATTTTGGGTAATAAATTGATTTGTATTTTCATTTGTTGCCTTCCATTTTTTCATCGATTACATCTGATCTTGTCGCCTGGAAATGTTTATTATTGCAGACCTCAATTTCAAGACACACTAACTAGAACTGCTTTGGGCGTGCTTATTGCTCATTTTAATAATGCAGGTAGTGTAAAAATTATTTTCTTTGTTCCAGAACTGACCTGGATTATTCCTTACAGTAACTTCATGCATTACTTAGGTGACAAGCGGAGTGCTGCTGTTAGAAAACTGGGGAAAGGGGCTACATTGTTCTTGGTTCCACCATCCCATGTGTTGTTTAATCTTTTTCTTTTCTGCTTCAATAATTGTGACTGACGTGGAGCGTCCTGACAACTCCAGGATGTAAGAGGGAAGTCAAAGAGATGTAGGAGAGATGTCAGAAATAGCAGGCCATTCCCAGCTAACAGGCTGAAAAGGTGGCATCCCAGGAAACATCCTCCAAATTGGATAGATGTATGATAAGCAAACTGGTGTACTGCTTAAATGAGTGTCTGTTTTTACTGCTTGTTGGTAGAATCGACAAAAATGTCTTACAGCAGACCCGAAGGTAGGTGTGTTTTTATTTCATTAACTTCTTAAATTATTTAGGGAAAACAAAAAACTGCAACTCTCAACCGCAGGAAAACAAAGCCCTTTATCTACTCACCGATTTGCAGGAACTTCTATCTTGTATATAACCTCCTCGTCTTCAGAAGCTTCCTCGTTCAAATGTTTCTCCTTCCTCAAAACCGCTTTCTCAGTAGTCTGTAAGTGTTTGTAATGTGCATTATGAACAATTAAAACTAAATTATAAAGCGGTTTTCCAACACACTGAATTTTTCAACAGAACGTATTATTCTGATAAATAGAAATAGATATGAATAACAAAACGCATTTAAAAGCTTCGTTCTATAACATAGATTTAGTTACTCACAACGTCGTCTAGTTCAATTCCAAAGTCAAAGCAGAGTTCCTCAAACTGCTCCTGCGCTGTAAAATCATAGCACTCAGAAATCCTATTTTCATATTAAGCGAAGGTGCCAAAAGATAAAATGAGAGTTTAAAAATTATGAATATATCATTTGATTAATAATACTTACAGTATGATTGTCCCAGAGCTTCAAACAGGCGATCTCGCCCAACGCTAACAGTGGGCATGGCTTCAATGTGGGAGTTCAAAAACCCTAGCAGCTATGAACCCTGCAAACAGACCTGGTTGCGAAATTTGCGAATCCTCCGAACAAACCAAAGTGACTTCCAATTAATTATTCACCGAGATTTTACCTCCTATCACTTAGGGTGTGGTCTCATGGGGCTTAACTTTTTATCTTTAAAAAGATAAGCTCCTCTAACTTCATGTCCCCATGCAAATTAAGCAGTTGCATGTCCTGTGTCATTTGTAAATAAGAGTAAAAGGATAATTGGGAATCTATCTCTACTTTAGTGGAGCAGCCACCATTTAACTTATTGAAAAAAATGACACATGACTCCATAAATCATTTTCCTTCTTTTTTATCTCTTGTTTTTTCTCAAAACACTTATCTACAAAATTTATTATTAAGATTTTATTTAAACATTCTATTTTTTATGTCTCCTAAAAAAATAAGCAGCCAAATTCATTTACCATGGGGCCACCAGCTCCACAAATTGCTGCTAAAAATGTTGAGCGGGAGCTGCTAGCTAAAATAAGGAGCCACATGGGGACCTGCCCTAAGATGAAAGAATAATGTTATAGAATTATTTGGAACTTTTCCCTTTCTTATTAAGCTTTTTTTTATTTGAGCATTGAAAATGGGGGTGGGGCTAGAAATTGTCCCACAAGTTTATATGTGTTATTTGTCACTTGTCAAATATTTAAATTTAAATTCTCATTAAAATGATTTTGAAGGGAACGTGATTTTTTTAAACATGTTTTTATCATTGTACAAATTATAGAAGGTAAAGATACTACATTAATGAAGCTATAGCTCCCTTAAACCTTAAGGCTTATACTTTTAAGCTAAACTAGATTGCATTATTCATGGACCAATAGTTTTAAAATATTACTTAAAAATCTCAAACAACTTCAACTCTATTTTTTAGGAAGTCCCCTTCCATAGGACCCCACCCTTAAAAAAGCAATCCAAAGCTAGATTATTTTCATGGAGCACGAGTCTCATATAATTTGGAAAGAAAAAAGGGGGGTAACTAAGAAAACTTAAAATCTTATTGTTCTAACTAGACAAGTTAAAATCTTATCATGAAAATATTCAACAACATCATTTTACAAGGGATCTCAAAAGATTGGGTCTCTAGCTTCCATACCTTTACTCAGTAGTGGGGATATTAACAATTCTTCTAATTATTGGATCATGATTAATCCTTGCTTGCAAAGCTAATTGGTAGTATGGTTGAACATAGAATCTACAATTGAGCAAAAAAAAAAATAAGAGAGGAAAATGTCAGGCATGTTTCAAACCAAAACACTCAATAATTAATCATTCCATTACTTTGAGGCATATCATTAAAAAAGTTTGGGTTGAGAAAGAGGAAGCTTATTGTTGCTTTGTCGATTTTAGTAAGGCTTTTGACATAGTTCCTAAGCATAATTTGTGCTATATAATGAAAGATTTTGGTGTTCTAGATTATTTTAGAGTAGTTGTTCATAGGCTTCATGAAGAGTTTCAGGGAAAATTTAGAACACATAAAGGTACTTTGGGAAGCTTGAGGAGCAACATTAGGGTTAAACAAGGTTATTGTTTATCTCTAACTCTATTTGGTCTTCGTATTGGCAAAACTTGAGGAGTTGTTGAATCTAAAGGATGGGAGAGTATGTTGTTAAGCATATTTGGCTGCACTTGAAAACTTTTGTAAAGTTGTGGGTATGCAAGTTATATTAGCAAGACTAAGATCGTGACCTTCTCCTATAAAAGGAAAATTAATCAATTTGATTTCTATTTTAAAGGGGGTATCTTAAAGGAGCTTGCAAAGTATAAATACTTGAGGATTTCCTTCAACAACAAGCTCAATTGGGAAATTTGCAGAAGGAAAATAACTTTGAGAGATTGGGTAGCACTATTTGCTCTTCAACATAGATGCAAAGAAGCAAAGCTTATGGGATTATAAAACTATTCAAATTTTCTTTTGTCTTTTAGTAATTTTGGCAGTTCTTTATGGGTGCAAGATTTGGGCTAGTATTATTAACATCAACTGACACAATTAGAGAGAATTCAAAAGTGTTCGATTATAGAAAATTTAAGCTAAAGGTGTTAATTCCCTACAAGATTATTTGGTTAAAAGGGTTAAAATTCATTTTGAGGTCATCGCTATGGTGCATCTTTGGATGTATCTAAAAAGAATTGAGTATATGGAGAGAAAAAAAAAGGTATTAGGCAACACTTTGTTTTCAATGATGTTTTGGGTGAAAGAAAGAAGACATGTGTGAAACTAATTAGATAAGCAAGTGGAACATTTACTTGAATGTGCACCTTAATAATTTTTGTAAAATAAAGACTTATGTGTCTAAGATAATAATTGCAAAGTAAAAAAGACAGTTTATGTGATTCAAAAGTTTTGCAAGGTTATATCGACTAAGGCGGTTGGGAGAATGAAGTATACCTTAAAGAATTTAACCTTGACGTGGATCATCAACAAAAGGCCTCTACAAAGGCCAATACTCCTTGGAGGTCAAATGTTCTCATTGCCTAGTTGAGGACTAACTCACATCATCCTTTATTTCTAAAATAGTAAGGTGGAAAAGGCCAAAATAAATTTTTAAAGAGAGGGTCTATATCTTTTGTAATGTGAGAATCATGGAAACTAAAAAGAACTTTATTTTAGAGTGCAAATCCTACAATGACATTATAGATGGATGTATAAATGATTTAACAATAGCCTCTTTTAAATATTTATTTAGCAAAGAATGGGTGGAGAGAATGGAAGGGATCATTATCATGCTAAACTACAAAATGTCAACATTTCACAATGCAACTGTTCTATAGGTTATTTTTGCCTTCTGGACATTAAAATCCTTCTATTATATTATATTCTTTGAGATGGGCTTGGCAATTTCCCTAGTCACATTGAGATTATTTTTTGTCATATCATATTTGTTTAAAGTTTTTTAAATTTCATAAACCAATTTATGTACAAGTTTTGAGGGGAAAACCTCTATTTTAATTTTTTATAATCTTTTTTATTTAGCATATGTAGATCCAGAAAGCAAGAACACGCGTGATTTTGACAATATAAAGAACAACAATATTATCGAAGGTAATTTATTTCTCATCTCTGATTTTGATGTAGTTTTAAGTGCCTATATGTTTGCAAGTCTTCTCACTAACAATAAACTAAAGATATAAAATAAATATTAAAAATTAAACATAAATTATACCGTGTAGCCATAAAATAGACAAAAAAATAATCAACGCGATACAAAAAGGTGACAACCTATAACTTCCATTAACTTTGTTTGAAAAGAAAAGAAATATAGCATAAAGATTGATCTCATTTAAGAAAACTCACTCTTTCCCACTTCCTTGACATACCTTCGCCAAATAATGGATCCTGGCTTGCCTAATTATAACAACAAAACAAAATTTGACTTGCCCAAAAATATTCCATTTGCATCAACTACAAATTAGCAATAAAGAAAACTCAAACTAGAAAAAAGAATGGAAAAATAAAAAATCAATAAAAATCTTCCAAAGTGGTGGATGAACACTCAGCAATTGGAATTTTTTGTTATGTTGAAATCTCTTGCTTCATTGTCTTCTTTGTCTTTGAAAATTTGTGAGCCTCTTGGTTTAGAAGAATTGTATTGTGTTTTCATCCATATGAGAGTGCAAACCTTCCAATAGGCATGTCATGTAGGTATCATCTCATTGGATTCTTTAACACAATTATGGGTCATTGCCAAAATTTCCAACCTCAATCTTCCTAGAGAGGAGACTAATGTTGATTCTGACATTTAATTGGACCAATAAAACTATGTAAATTCTCTAATAAAAAATCCACATATTAATCACTAATAGACTCAAAATATTTCCCTTCATCCCAATTACACTTCACATCATTGTTGTCATGTTGATTTCAATAGTAGCCTTTCGCCAATTTTTTATCACATCCATGGAAGATTTTGCATGATCATGATCAATTCCCACAACTCATTTTCCCTTTAATCACATCATAATCAAGTGAAATTTTATCATCTACTTTTTGAGGTTCGCCAATAGATATGTTATTTGAATGTCATTACAACTATACCTCAAATTTCATTTCGACTTCACTCTTCGAATTATTTGTTTCTTTTACTCTAAATTTCCCCTTTGACTCCCTTTTTGGTTGATATTTCACTTTTCTCTTTGAGCTCAAATCTAGATCTGTTAGAAGATATAAAGTTGTCACTTCAAATGCTCCTTCCTCTTTCCATAATTTTATGATAGTTTTGATTCATTCATTTTAAACTTCATAGATAATACTTCTACATTGATGGATTACACTCTTATCATATTGTCAAGGCCTACCCAATAATAGATTCAATTCATCCATGAGTATCGTGAATTATAGAGTACTTCATCCTCATATAGACCAATTTTGAAAGAAACAACAAATGACCCATCCACAATCATACTATGACTCTTATTTAACCAAGAAATCTTGTAGGGTTTAGCTTTTGGAGTGTACACAAGATATAATATATAAACCATCTGTGTACTTACTACAGCATTGGTAGATCCATCATTTATGATCACCTCACATGCCTTGTTCTTAAATTTTTGTTTTGTTCAAAACACGCTCTTCCTCTTCCAATCAACCTTAGGTGTTTCTTTGTTCCTAGATTTTAGGGTTCTTCTCAACATTACATTCTCTCCTGGATCAACTTTAGCTTCTTCTAACCATGGTTTTTCTTCTTCTTGGGCTACTATCACTCTTTTGGGGTTTTAAGGATAATATATGGCTTTATAGGATTCATCACAAATAAAGCACTTCAAGGACTCACACTCTCCTAAATGTGGTCATCCTTGTCCTCTACGTTTGAGGCATCCCAATATTTGAAATTCAACCTTAAACATTATTGCCTTCCTTTGGCTCTTCACTCATGGTAAGTTCTAAAGAAACATTTATCTTTATGGTTATCACCCCTTTTACACACTTTTTTGTTTTTTTCAAATTAGTTTCACATCGACCTTTAAGGCATATTCACGCCTCGTCTACAATAAGAAATTTCACCGATGTAAGCTCATCTTGAAAGTTAAAATTTGCGTCTATTTAAATATCAGACAATTACTTGTTCTTCACTTTCTAATATGTCTGTATGAATTTGAAGCCTCTAGTTTTCTTTTTGTATAAGTCTATACCAACTTATCTCTTTGTTTTAAATTTTTAAATTCTTTGAACTTTTTTTTTTGGTTATACGAGTACAAGAATCAAGCTCTTATCTGTTTCAACATCTTAGGCCAAAGTCAAATTCTGTTCCTGCCTTTTCCTTGAACTTTGCACAATTTCCCATCATAGGGTTGCATGTGATTTCAACTTGGAGGCAATCATTTTTACTCTTTTTTAATCATCTTTAACCAAGTATTCCATCTCAAACTCATTCTCCATATCTAGGATCTAGTCTCAGGGTATACCAAGATTGAGATTGCCTTTAAAATCTAAAATTTGGAGTTTTGTTTAGTCAATATTTCAATATGGATCTCTAGAGGGTTTGAAGCCCTATCAACATTCACTAATTTCTTTAATTCCTCTTCAAATTCATCCAATTTTAATTTTGCTAATCTTCTAAGAACTTTGTCAATTCTCCTTTGAGGGCCTACGTTACTCTTGCCTCATCTTCCCTAATTTACTTGGAATCCCCTCTGGGCCATCATGAATTGCAAGAATATCAAAACCTAATGCAGATAAAAGCCTGTATTCCAACAATAATTGTCACTATCAGAAAATTAAAGAAATAAAATAAAGGTTGAAATTTGAACTTTAAAATGTCGAGAAATAACAAGGGTTCTTGAGGGACTAATACACTCCCAACCATCTTCTGACAATTAGAATCAAGCATAATGTAAAATTATGATTGTACCCATATGGTTACAAAATCATACAAGAATGCAATAAGCACATTGCACTCGCAACCAAACAATAACTACACAGAGCATACACTAATGTTCACAAGGAGCAAGGACTTAGTTCAACATAATTTTATTTAATAAAATACCATATAAACATGACTTATCAAAAAAACATTTCACTGTGATTTCCATACAACTAAAGAGATTTTAAACACATTTCATTGAGGAGGATATTTAATCTAACCATAATTCTAATTAACCCAAACACTCAGATATAGTAGATTCTTCACAAAGTACTCTCTTGCACATTCTATTAAAGGTTCATAATGACATGATAGAGAACAATATGTAACATGAAATAAGACCAACAACTTCAAACGTTTGAAATATCTACCATGATATTTTAAAAAAGAACTCAAGAGGGAGAATGATCAATTCAAACACTAAAACATAAAAATGCACTTAATTTCAATAATAAGTCAAGTGTGACCAAGTGTCATCAAATATATAGATGAAGGAGTTTGGTGACTTATTCAACCATAATTAAATTTAAAAAAAACAAAGGCTAGTCCTCTAGCAAATGAAACATTTCATCAAAACTAAAACATGTAATCAAATATGAAACACTTTCACACAATTGAGTGGCTAATGATAGACACATTTGAAGGAGTATCTACTACACAAAACCCAAGATTATAGCATCCCAAGTGTATCAAAGAACATACCCAAACATACCAGGTACACGAGTCATCTACACTACCAGTTTTATGCAATAATTAAGTACCAAAACATGTAATTATGCACTCAAATTAACTTGTGTACATTTATAATTTAATGCAGCACAATCAATACATTATGCAAGGAGACATATGCAAGAGTATCCACCACATATACATAAAACACACTTAATACAAGGATTAGGCTCAATTAAAGTGTCACACTCACTAGAAAAAGTATGAACACAAGAAGATGATGCACAAGATTACCTTTGTCGTATATTCACAAATAAGGCCCACTCAAGGGACATTAAAATTATAATACCATGTTTCTTACATATTGACTTGTACATGGATATTTAACATTCAACTATGCAGAAACTATCTACACAAGGGAAATCCAAATACTCAATTCACAAGTCTTTACCACAACTACGACAAAATTATGATCATGTACTTACCAAGGGAAACACAATGGGATCACTAGGCCACTCCAACATAAGGCTACTATGATGCATGGTTTTCCTTAAGAGCTTGATTACACACACTATGCAAGGTAGGGTCAACACAAAACAATGGACCACAAATGTAGGGTATACGTGATGTAAATGACCTAAATAAACATTTTTTCTTGACCTTCTCTAGATGCCACAAATGAATAATTAAATAGGTTATTACAAGAGCATAATACCAATACAATTTGTGAGCATAAGTCATTAATTCAAATTATCTGCTACGACAATGTCACATATGCACCACACATTATTGTAAAAATCAATGCACACTTCACCCAATGTAAGAACAATAATATTAACATATCACAAACTAAAACAATTTAATCTCTTTCACATTTAAATGAAACACTCAAACAATGCAATTTATAGTGCTTAATCAGGAGCTAATCAATAGAAATTTCATTCAAGTTAGACAAATTCCTCAGTCACACCATACAAGAAGCATAAAAGAGAAAACATGGCCACTCAAGGGCTGCTAAACATATATACTAAGCAAGAATCATGCATAGAGGAGACCATTATGTTAGAAATAATTTATTAAAGACTAGAGGGTCTAACCAGCCCTTAAATATAAGAACTTATCAATCATATCATGTTATGATAAAATAAGGCAATTACAATCACTATCACCAATAACATCCAGACACACCAACACACATAAAGAGCCCACAAGAACTCTCACAAAAGGAGCATCACACCAAAGAGTGATCATTCTCCACCTCAAGAGATACGCTATCAAATCTATTTATCCTTTCCTACCAGGTGTATAAGGACCTAGGAGGTACTCTTCCTCTACAACATGTTGCACAAGTTGGTTCATATTAAAGTGACTAAAACACCACACAAGGCACCTAACAAACAACACAACAACTAACTCACAACATATGTACTTACATAACTATGTGCCAAGACAATAACTACAAGGGAAAAAACATAAAATAAGTATTATGGTGCTACAACATGGGCTTTGATACTATATGTAATGCCCCACTGAGTAACCCTCAAGGAAATAAGCCAAAAAACTTGGATTTTGTTATTTAAATATTCAATATTAACCTTAGCCATTTCATCCCAAAAGATACAACACAACATATCACACATTCATGATGATGTGAAAATAAGTGTCGCAAGGGACACTGTGACATTTAGGAACAACCAAAACATACCTCACTAATGCATGAGAAAGGTGACAACAACAATAGACTGAAAAATATTGAACCACTCACCATGGTGAAACGACAAAAGATAGAGAGGAAGGATGACTCCTTGATGACAAGTGACACACATCTCAATTGTGTCCTCTGATAAAAATACTCTAGGATGGGATGATGGAAACATAAATCTCCAATTCACATCAAACTAGACTGGCCAACTCAAGCCTAAACTATTTCAACAAATACAGGGGTTCACTAGCTCAAACTACAAATAGACTACATCTTGTTGGAACTCAGCAATGCACAAGTGGGAGATTGAGGTATTTAAAAGCAAACAACCATAAAGAAAGGCTTAATACACCTAAGGTGTGATCAAGGGTTTATACCCTTAGAAGATTTTACAAGATGTCACAATATTACCTCAACCATCTCCTTAATCGTAGGTATGATGATCGACCACGTACACAAAAGGGTACACACATTCCTAATATACACACCATAACTAAACTTTAGATATAAAATTGTACCCCTTCAAAGGTTCTCTAGACACTCTATGACCCAATGAGCAACCTAGGTAAAAAAAATTCACTGGTATGAAGCCCCATAAATCTTATCGATGAACAATTAAAACTATTGGTGTTCCAAGTGGACTTGGGTGCTAGCATGGGACACTAGCACAATGTGCTAGTGTCCTTTATGTGTTTCCTACTCATATATAGATGCTAGTTTCTAATTTGGGTTCCCTAGTCCTCCAAGAAAACTAGTGTCCCTAGTAGACTGACACCCATGTTGGCATCCTCTGAACATACATATGCTCTAACCAATGAGCCAATTAAAGGCGAGGATTAGTCACTAGGGTGATACGAACATGTTATAATAAACCAAAGGTACCCACAAAGCTCCAAGAACTTGAAAATATCGGTACTCAAGCAAGAATAAAGAAGATTGATTTCCCTTATCACTAAACGCCACTAACACACAAAAGGAGAGGATGAGGAGGTGCATAATGATCTTGTCAAGATACTAAACTCATTTTATAATCTTGAACCTAAAAGAACACAACAAAACTATAACACATTTATGTAGTACTTTACATTCCTATAACATTTACCTTAACCAAACATAAGCATCTTGATCCAATTATAATGTAATCATGCTTGACTTCAATGTCAAGGAACATGATTCAATTTACCTATCCTAACATCCTTCAATAACAATTAAAATAATATCCATCAATATGAATAGGTAAAATATACATGATTACAATACATATCATGGGACTTAAATATCCTTGGATTATACATTTGCATGAATTAACATTATAAGAAAGAATAAAGTGCAATACGAAGAAGGAACCATTATGCATTCTCAATCTACTATCATTTGGACCCCAATGCTAGTATACATGCCAATTGATCACATAGAATGAAATCTTCCACTCCCTCCACACTAGGAGATAGTGACAAGGACTATAAACACTCACACACACGACATGTAAGGGGAGAAGAAACATTGATCCAAAATTGCAGACTATAAAGCATCAAGGTATGAAAATACATTACAATAAAGTGTGAGGAATGCTATAGCATATAAGGTCATTCACACAAGGAAATGATATACATGAACAATACAACTCCAATAGGGAGATCATAAACAATTTTCAGGTGCTACTCAAACTACAAGAATAGACACTAGAAAACGCGGGAGGGGAAAGTCATCACACAACTTGAAGGAATGACTTGTGTGTGACCTAATACTCTCTCATACGTATAAGAATACTTGACCATATCCAATTTGGGGCCACACAAGTAGACATGTTTTCCTAAGTCACTCTTACTCTATATAATTACTCAAGGAGTGAGAGGGGCATTCATATATCTTAGTTAATTTTATTACCTGTGTTTTCAAAATATTTATCATGTCATTTAGTAACTCCCCACATTTTGATTGATAACATACTGTAGACACCCTAAAATGGACAGGCTTGCGACTTTACATTAAAAACACTAATTTTCATCTATTAATTAATGGTTTTTTTAATCATTAATTAAGCATCTATTTTCTTCTAAATTCATTCCCTGAATCATTTAATCAAACTCCCAAAATTAATTAAATAATTACTTTTATTTAATTAATTAGCTTTAATTGATTAACTATCATTAAATTAATTAATTAAACTCAATTTCCTATAGTTTAAATCCAAATATTTAAACTTACTAATTAAATCCTTCCAATTAAATTAATTTCAATTAAATTAATTTAATTTCATCAAATAAAGCAATTCTTAATCAAAAAGAATT
>MU226069.1:1096983-1133950 GCA_018584345.1 Thuja plicata | reverse complement strand
TCCTTTTGATCTCAACCGTTCATCTCCCTATCTCTAGGATTGATCTCAACCATTCATTTCATCATCATTTCCTATATAATAAATCCTTCATAACCATTTGAAGGATCCAGGATTTCAAGCTCTCGTGTGCCATTACTATGCCAGTTTGGTTCTAGCATTCAAGCCATCTTGCGATCACACACACATTTCAAATATCAAATTCTCGACGCTTCTCAAGTCATAGACGCTGCCCTGCCAATACTGAGCATCAAGAACAACATTTCGGAAGGAGTAGAGAGAAACAATAGAAGCTTCAAGCATCGAGGGGTTTGCATTTACCTGTCCTCCTTTCTCTTGTTTGTACATTTTATTGCTCACGTTTCTGTTATTCGTTTAGTAGTTATTGTACACTTGATTTGCATTCACTTGTGAAACCTTTGCTACTAACCCTCGCCCTTGGAAAGTTGTGGGAAATCGGAGAGAGAGGCGTACACATACCAATTTGGGCTAGGTACACATTGGGAGCCACTCCCATAATACAATCTAATACCTACCCTAATTTCATCACATTATCCACAAATGCAAAAAATATCCAAATCCAAATCAAATGATACAAAGCTCTCAATTTCACAACTAGTCAAAATATAAGTTGAATTCTCAAACTCAACAGACACATGAAAATGATGGACAATTTGATCTAAATTCAAAAATCATTCAAGCCCATCATTCCATGAAATAATACATCAACATTGTACTAGAAAACCACTTTTTAACAATTTCAAAATTTATCAAAAACTAGGTGAATAGTGCCATCCACCATTAAAATAGCTTCAAAACTTGTAAAAATGTTTAAAAATTTAAGGATATCCTTGTGGTGTTTTGGTGCCCAAAACTCATTTTCCATTATAAAATTAACAATATACCCATTCCAACAAAATTAGGCATTATCACGACATAAAATGGAAAATTCTTGCAAAATGCTCGCAAAAATTAAATTACCAATTGAAAAGAATTGGGCAAATAACAAAAATACATCTTTTAATCATACAAATCATTTTGAAGAAAATAGAAATAAAAAGGAGAAAGGAGGAAGAAATAATACCCTACCTTAAATTAGTTTTAAATGAAACTTTAAATCTCCCAACACACTAAACAAGAGGGCAAAATTCATCGAACAACACAATCCCCTCCCACATCATATTCTTCTACGACAATCTCCATCAAAATACTCTAAAATGGTTTCCCAATCACAAAATTGAATTTAATCAACAAAGAGGGTTTTGCTTCCCTAAAAAACTCTAAAAAATGGCAAAGAAAAAAACAAACACCATTCCTTTTATAGAACCCAATTAGGTTTTTGAAATAAAATAATAAAATGAATAAATAAACAAACTATTAAAAACTTAACCCCCAAATATGTAATACGTTCAAACCAATATAAATAAACCATAATTAAATTCTCAAAATATTACCACAAAACTCATATCAACATTAAATTTTATGGAAAATATAAATTGACACAGAATACTACAAAATATGGTATTCAGGGTTTAAGATTGATAGTAATTATTATTAATAAAGCTTGCACACTAGTTGAGCTCTTAACTCAACAACCTAGTAAAACAATGGATCACTTTTAGGTTGTGGGCTCCTATAATGAAAATGAACCTCTAGAGATGGTTGGATCCTATGCTTGCTTGTTAAAACCCACTCTAAACTAATATAATTTGAGTTACAGGGGATATATGCTTGAAAAAAAACCTAAAGCTATGTCGGTGATTCACTAAATAAATGTTTTTTATCCACTCTAATGTTTTGACATTCAATTTATCAACTATTTATAAAGTTTTTCGCACAACTTAATTGTTACATAGATCCACAAATCAATGTTTTTCATGAAGGTTTTGAATCTTCTCAAACTTGAGAAGGAAAACTACTACTATTTCACAACTGAAGTTAATTTCACCATATACACAATAAGTGACTTGCATAAATGAATGTAGTTTCTTATCCAAAGGTGATGCAATGAAGACATCTACATGATGATTTGACAAAATCATAGAATGTATACATCCAGTACAAGTTTGCACAAAGAAAAAAACTTCTTTTGAACGCAGTAATCTGAATCTTATTGGTAGAAAGATGCTCCTCCAACCATATGGAAGTGTGTATAGGAAATAAGTCTTTGATGAGACATCTTATAGCATTTTTTAGTGTGGCATATGCTCATGTGCTGAGTGAAAAAATATCCAAGTTAGAGAACGAGGCAGTGAATTGCATCTTTATCGACTATGGTGTCAATGGAAAAAGGTATGAACTTTGGGATCCATTAACAGAGAAGGTTCTTTAGAGGATAAATGTCATTTTAGAGAGATGAAGCCTTCCACAAAAGAGGAGAAACATAATAAGGAGGCAATTCAATTTCCTTCAACCCTTGGAAAAGAAGATATACGAGCTTCTAATGGACCTAATGATACAATAACTCTAGCAACTCTAAAGTTTTAGAAGAAGAAGAAGAACCTCAACCTTGTTCTTTAAGCAGGTCTATGAAAAATTAGGCGATGAGTAAATAGATTTGGATATTCAATGTTAAAATCTATTTGTATTTTATTTTTATTACTAACATTGATGATCTTAGGAATGTTAGAGAGGCTATGGGTATGAATGATGTAGTTTCTTGGATGAAATCCACAAACAAAGGGATGAATTATTTGAAGGAGAACAATACTTGGGATCTGGTAACTTTTTCAAAAGGGTGCAAGCCTATGAGATGCAAACATGTGTTCAAGAAAAAGTATGGTCCTAATGGTGATGTTGAGATGCATAAAAAACAATTGATCTCGAAGGTGTATTCCCAAGTTGAGGGAATCAATTATCGCGATATTTTCTCTCTTATTCCAAATATGACATACATTTGATTCTTTTCATCACTTACTACAACTCGTGACTAGGAAATCGAGCAAATGGATGTGAAGATAACAACCATAGAACTTCTTGGTGAAAATGTATTTAGGAAATATAGTTTACAATTTGAAAAAGTATTTCTATTGTCTAAAACAATTTGATAGGATGTGGTACCAAAAAATTGATGACTTTCACGTTGTGTTTGGGATTTCACTCTCTAAATTTTATCATTGTGTGTTAATTAAAATTTGAGAATTGTTGCATTACACGTGGGTGATATGTTATTATTTGGGAATGGATATTTTATTTCTTATGTGAATTCTTAGTTGTTATCACAATTAGCAATAAAAATATTTGGGTATAGCTAGGTATATTATTGGAATGGAGATTAGAAGAGAGAGTTAATAGAAAGTTTGTTTAAGCCATGACAAGTATGTGAATTATGTATTGGATAGATTTAACATGATAAATTGTAGACCTATAATAGTTCATGTTGCACTAGGAACAAAGTTGTCTATTGAGGATTGTCCTATTGAGGTGGAGGGCATGGGTAGTGTTCCATATACGAGTGTTGTTGACAGTCTTATGTGTGTTATGGTTTGTATTAGACCAGACATTGCCCAAGCAGTGGCAATTGTAATTCGATATAGGGCCAATCCTAGATGATTACATTGGGATACAAATATGAGAGTGTTCCTATATTTGAGGGTTACTTTCGAATATTCTTGGTGTTTTCATGGTTGTCCTATTGTACCTTGATAATTTGTGACTATCCATAGATATGTGGATTCATATTGGACATGTGACATCAAAAGCATAAGGTTAACCATTGGTTATGCTTTTATTATGTTTTATGGTGCTATTTGTTGAATAAGTAAGTGTCAAGATGTAGTCGCTTTGTCAATAATAGAATCAAAGCATATGACAATTACTCGTGCTTACAAGGAAGTCATTTGGCTTAAGACAGTTGTGTTCAAATATTGGGTTTGCCAAGGGATTGATTAGTACATGTTGTGGCAATCAAAGGGTCATTTTCTTAGCAAATAATCAATCTTTTCATGCTAGAACAAGCATATATGTTTAGTTTCACTTTGTTTGAGTTATGGTAGGGGATGGGAAGGTAAAATTGGAGAAGGATGATACTTTTCCAAATATTGCAAATGCATTGACAAAACCTCTAAGAAAAAAATAATTTTATATGGTGTTATAGTTCCATGGGCCCCATGATCCCCTTCATTTCATTGATCGTCTCTTTTCAAAAGGTCTTTGACAAGTGGGAGAGTGTTGGAATTAAGGTGTATCAACCTTTGCAAGTCCCAACATTTGTAATTTGAATTTAGTATTTGAATTGTTTTTACTAGGCTGCTAGATAATGTTTTATGCACATGTTATTTCATCATCTTGTGGAAATTGGCATGTTGACCTATCACCCCACTGGGAAGGTGACATAGATTTGTTGTTTTCACACGGGGAAGTGGGCATCCCATTTAGAGGATCTCAGATTATTAATAAGTAGGTTTTGTGTGCCATATGATGCAAAATTTATGATATATATTACATGACATATCTACCTGTGACAACTAATGATAGATTATATACGATGGGATGGACAAGTGTTAGGAAACACCTTTTCATGGAGAAGGTGGATGCCCAAGTTAGGCAATGACAAGTTGTAAGAGGATCAAATATTAATAGTCAGTTATGATGAATTTTCTTACAACTATAAGTGTTGTTAATCACAATTGTTTTCGTGAAAATAATAACATGTGTAAGAGCATCTATCATACCTAAATATCACAAATTTTGGGCCCCTTCTTTGGAGGTTTGAATGGGGAGTCAAAGGATGATGTACATGTGTCATTTACATGCTTACAAGTGGTTGGAAAATGTGCCAAAAGGATTTGGACACCCATATCGTTTGGATTGGACTAGAAGCTTCCTCCTTTATTATATTTCCTTGTATAATGTTGTCTTGAGGAATATTACACATGTTATGTTTTGCATTTGAAGTGTCATGTTGTTGGAACTGATCTAGATTGTGGGTTGTTGATTGAATACTACTATTCAAGAAACCTAGTGTTGATATTGTCTTGTTATTGTAGAGTTTACTAGAAATAAAAATTATGGTGCTTTTGGAGTGTGGGGTTTGTCTCTTGAAAGGGTTTTCCCATGCATATCATGTGATCATGTGGTATACTATTTGTATGCTTATTATCTATGTATGAATGTGTTTGTTATCCCATAAAAGTTAAAATTTATAAAGAAAAATTGCACTACACTACCCACTAGATTAGTGTTAGGACCATTTTCCACACCTTTTCTTCCTTTATTTGGTATCATAGCCTAGCTAGTTTTGGTCTCATTGTTGGCTATCTTTTTTTTTTTACGTTGATCTTAGTTTGGGATGTAAATGATCGAAAAGGCTTTATTTGGCTCTCTACATTATTAAATTTCCTTCAAGAGAAGATTGTGATAGATCTTTGGAAGAAAATTGTGTTAACCAACTTATGGTAATGATGATAAAGATTGAGTTCAGAAGAATACAAGCGAGTATAATGGTTAGATCAGTTGTTATTTTGGCATTGATGTCAAGCAATTGATTTCTAGTTTATATTAAGTTGCCATATCATTCAGAGAGGAACTTAATTGGGCAAATAATAACAATCATAAAATTAGAAGGTACTATTGATATAATTATTTTTACTTAAAATTTGATGTTGTTAAGTCGGTAAAGCAGAAAGGTCAAGTCGGTAAAGGGAAGATGACTAGTTATTGAGCAGTGAGAAGTTTGTAGGTAATGAGAAGTGTTAGTCGGTCGAGCAAAGCAAATTCAATCACTGAGTGAAGTTGACAACCGAACAAGGTTGGTAACTGAGTGAAGTCAGACACCGAGTGAAGATAGTCACCGAGCACGGAATAGAGATTGAATTCAAAGAGCAAAACAAATTTAATGCGAAGGCACAAAGATCAAGAAGATGCTAAGGATGAAGACAAAGTTTGTTGCAGAGATCTACATTCATGAAAAGTCAAGTTCAAAATCTGAAATGAAGATTAAGCAGCAAAAGGAAAGTTGTGAGTTCCAAGAAAAGTGTAAGTCACGAGGTAAAGGTTAACCATTTAATCGAGTTGCAGATACATTAAATCAGGTCAAATAGTTGATTTGACGGCTGAGAGATAAGAAGGGAAAACCTATTCAATAAGATTAAGAGGCAAAACATAGGCCTAGATATTGATGAGTATGCATGTTTATACAGAGATTCTAGCAAATTGAAGAGTTGAAGTGCTACCGAGCATAGTAGAGAAAAGAGGTGTAGAACCAATCCAGAGAAGAGACTGATGAGTTGTTAATGCCTGAAGTTTCAGAGAGTGCATAAGGGATATGATCAAACAAAAGATAGTTGTAGAATCACAGATAAAATCAATGCTTTATTTCTTACTAATCTTTGTAACATAAAAAATCTTAATCAAGTGGACCTAATAAGTCTTTTTGTAAATCCTTGAGAAAGGTAACATTCTGGGATGAATGTTTAAGCCCTCTAACCAGGTCACTCTTAACAAGGTGAAGATCTTTACAGATCTAAGGTAAATCCCCTAACAAAGTCACATCTAACAAATGTGCATTGTAATCTTTAACCGGATTGGCTCTTAACCGAGCATACTTTAGAAGAGTATTTATTTTTGTGGGTGACAATTCCCATGGAGGTTTTTCCCAATTTGGGTTTTCCCATTAAATTTGGTGTTACATGTGATGCTTGATAACTGTGGATGTTAGTTTCTTATGTTATATGTTGTTTATCAAGTTTGTGAAGTGTTTACAAGTTTCGGTTGCTGCTCTTATTTGAGTTACCGAGTTGAATCATAGGTTTAGTTTTAAAGTGTTAAGTTTCAATATTTTCTGATTCACCCGTCTCTCAGGTAAACCTTCATTTGGTAGGGCAAACCAACAATTGGTATCAGAGCTAGTTCTCCAAGAATATAAGTTTGAAGGTACTTGAGTTAAAGATCCGAAGATGTTTAAGAGGGAAGCACTGAAGTTGAATAAGAATAACTTTTCTACATGGCAGAACATAATGAGGCTTCACATATATGGTATTGAAGATTACATACTGAATCATCTTGACACCAAGTACTAGCCTCCACCGTTTGGTCCTTTAACACTTGAGCAAATAAGAGAAAGACAAGAACAAACACAAGTGATGATTGAGATATCATCTACTCTCACCAACCTAGAGTTCAATGATCTACAAAGATGTGATACAACTAAGTAGATGTGGGATAATCTTGCACTAGTTTATGGCGGGTATCAACATATTCAGAAACATAAGGCTGAAATCTTAAGAGGAAATTTTGAATCAATGAGAATGAAAGAAGGAGAAAATATTGCAGTATACAGCACAAGACTAAAGAGATTTATATTTCTATTAGAGGTGTTGGTGGAACCATTGAAGAAGAAGATGTTACAAGAAAGATACTTAGAACACTACTACCCATCTATGTCATTTGAGTGTCTGCTATTCAAGAACTAAGATCCATTCCACATATGGTTGTTACTTTGGATGCTACAATCGGTAAGCTAACTGCTTTTGAGCTGAATGATTTTGATAATAGTTTGCCTGCTACTTATAAAATTGAATCTACATTCAAATCATCTTTTACTATTAGAAAGTCTAGGGATTCTAGATCTAGTGATGGATATGCAAGTAGTGCTAGTGAAATATTTCATAGTTGTAAGAGTGAGCTTGAAGAGCTATATGCTGAAGATTAAAAGAATGAGGTTGAGTTTGAAGCTTTATTGGCTAGGAGGCTATCGAGAGATAAAGATAAGTACATAGGTAAGCTACCTTTGAAGTGTTTTACATGCAATAAGATTATTCACATAGCTTCAAATTGTCCTGGAAATAATGAGAAGAAAGATGATAGAGATAACAACAAGAGTGAGAACATATTCAGAGACTTCAAGAACAAAGGAAAGAAATCATGCTACGTTGTTGAAGGAGGATCATCTAATGATGACACCGATGATGATGAAGAAGTTGTCTATGTTGTTATTAAAGACGGGTCTGATGAAGAAAGGTATGTTGAAGAAAAAGCCCTAATCTCACAAGTAAGTTAAAATGATACATGGATTATAGACAACGGTTGCTCAGACCATATCACTGGTGAAACTGATAAGTTTATTAATTTAAAATAGAATAATGGTGGTAATGTTAGATTTGGAAATGATGCCCCATGAACCACCTCACAATAGGTAATAATAATCACGTCAAAGCTTATCCTAGGAGTAATGTATTCAAACTAAGGATTACTTTTCCTATCATGAAGTGCATTTAAATTGTCAACCCAGGGATGTATAATTGAAATGGGACAGCACGATATGTGCACTGAGTCTCTCAAAGAGTCATACTACCTATGCTGCAGGAAGGAAAAATACATGAAAGAGACCTATGCTATTGCTGCAAGAAAGTAAACACACATGACTACTTAATGGAATTAATGCTGAAAATGCAAACTTAACTTAAACCTATTATATCAACCCATAACATTCACTATAATTATCCTTGCAAGTGTTGCATCAACATACATGAGTTTAATGCTGCAAGAATGAAATAGTAAACTTCTACTTAAAATGTTGCAAATGTTGAAAGTAAATCTAACCTACTCTAATCTAATCCACCTCCCAAGTGGCCCCCATTGGTTGGCTTCTTCTAACTACTAACACAGTTTGTAAACCAAAATCACTCATTCATTATATTAGAAAACTGATTACATCATAATGGAAACAATGCATAGAACTAGAAAGAGTAACTTCGCTGTGCAAATGCAACAACAATATATTTTCCAACTAGATACAAACTAACAATCAAATCCCATTATATAGAGGATTGATGTTTATTCAAAGCATACAGATAAGTTCTAATTAAATCACGCCATAGAGGAAGTAGATTGTAACAGCACACGACAGAGTGTAATAAAGTTTGGATAACCATTTCAACAAGATATTGACCGCTGAGGGGAAATATAGCAGAGATATTCCCTATATTCCCTAAGATGATGTCTCCTCCATTGTAGCAGGCATGTCTTACGACCATAACAATTCTCCCCGTCGCAGCTAGGGCTTCAACGCCTTCTCTTCAACGCGATTGACCACTCTCAAGCCACACCTTATTTTCGTAGCAGGTTAGTAGCATATGCATATATATAAACAAATCAACTAGTCAACTCAATCCAAATAATAGAACACACATTCAAATAGTTATATGAAATACTGCGATAGATATATAATGTTTAGAAAAACACGACACTACTAGCTACCCATAGTCTAGGTGGTTCCAATTGTACTTATCGCAAGTTCAAATACTAAAAGGTTCACAAATGTCTTGGTAATGTTTTAAATAGAGTATAAATATTAACATAAAATAGAGACGAATTATTATCCCATCAACCCATATCCTATGAAGGGAAAATGTTCTATAATTTTGTTAAACAATACTAAATATGATGATGTTTATTGGATTGAAGGTCTAAAGTACAATTTGTTGAGTGTGGCACGATTGAATAATACAGGTCACCAACTGGAATTTCAAAACAAGAAGGTTGAAGTATTTGATCAGAAGGGAAGTCTGATTGCTACTGGAGGACAATTTAAAGGTAACTTATTCTACCTTGATACATCCATAAAGAGTTGTCTATTTTTTAAGATTGAAGATGTATGGATATGGCACAGAAGGCTATGTCATGTTAACTTTGAAAACTTAATCAAAGTGAGTAAGAAAAATAGAGTAAGAGGTCTACCGAGTTGACAAACCTGAGAATGTAATGTGTAAGGGATGTCAAGTAGATAAGATGACTAACTCGAGCTTTATGAGCAAATATTATACTACACAAGGTATTTTGGAGTTAGTACACACCGACCTATGTGGTCCAATGAGAACACAAAGCTACTATGGAGATAGATACTTCATATTGTTTGTTGATTATTCTTCAAGAATGATGTCGATTGTGTTTCTAAAAGAAAAATCTGATGCATTCCAAATGTTTAAGTGGTACAAGGATAGGGTTGAAAAAGAGACAGAGAGACATCTGAAATGTCTGAGATTTGACAGAGGTGAAGAGTTTACATCTGATGAATTTACACTCTTCTGCAATGAACACATTATAAAGAGGCAGATGTCTGCACAGAGGAAACCACAACAGAATGGTATAGTTGAAAGAAGAAACAGTGGATTGTGCTAGAACACTTATGATTGAGAATGACATTTTTCAAACCTTCTAGAGAGAAGTAGTCGACACTGCTGCTTATACACTTAACCGAGTACAATTAAAGAAGGGAACTAACAAGGCACCTTATGAGATCTGGTATGGACACAAACTGAATGTAAGTTACTTCAAAGTATTTGGAAGTAGGTGTTATATTCTTAAAGATACAAGAGATGGAAAATTTGACTCTAAAGGAGATGAAGGAATATTCTTAGGATATTCTACTAAGAGAAAAGCCTATAAATCTTTGAATAAGCTTACTAACAAAATAGTAGAAAGTGCAAATGTGAGGATTGATGAATTTGCAATGAAGAATGATGAAGACAACAAGAGGAACCCGAGGATTATCAAAGATTTGTTAATGTACAAATCGAGACTCCTAACACCTTACCAAAAGCACAAACCAAGGAAAAATATGAGCAGAGAGAGCTTCCACTGAATGATGGAAATGAAGAGATACCACCGGCTATCGAGCATGTGTTGGCAAAGTATGTGAAGAGACACCATTCATTGAGTAAAATCATTGGAGACAAGATTGCTGGAGTTATGACAAGAAGAAAGGTAAGAGAAAACACATGCTTAATATCTGAATTTGAATCGAGAAAAGTAAAAGATGCATTAGAAAGTGAAGATTGGATGAAAGCAATGAAGGAAGAGATAGATCAAATTCAAAAGAATAATGCACGGACTTTGGTACTAAGACCAAAAGATAAGAATGTAATTGGTACTAGTGGATTTTCATAAATAAGTTGAATGAGCATGGTAATGTAATCAGAAATAAAGCAATATTAGTTTGCAAGGGGTATGCACAAGAAGAAGGAATAGACTATGGTGAAACTTTTGCACCTATTTCTACATTAGAAGGAATTAAAATTCTACTAGCATATGTGGCTTATAAGAGATTCAAAGTTTATCAAATGAATGTTAAGTATGCATTTCTCAATGGTATTCTTGAAGAGGAAGTATATATTGGAAAAGCTGAAGGATTTTCTGAGAATACTAACTAAGACATGGTATACAAATTGCACAAAGCACTGTATGGCTTGAAATAAGCACCCCGAGCATGGTATGAAAGATTGCATTCATATCTAATCAAAATAGGATTTCAAAGAACTAGTGACAATAACAATGTGTATCCTGAATGTGATAGTGCTAACAAAGTTTTAATTGTTGAGACATTTATTGAAGACATTGTCTTTGGAGGCAATGACACAATGTGCAGATCTTTTGCCGAGGAGATGAGAAAGGAGTTTGAAATGTCTATGATTGGAGAGATTAAATTCTTTCTTGGACTTAAAATTCAATAGGTGAAGGATGGGATCTACATTACACAAGCAAAGTACATTAAGGAGATCCTAAAGACCTTTGGTATGGATGAATCAAGACTGGTTGGAACACCGATGGCCACTACTTGCAAGTTATCTAAAGAGGATGAGTCAAAAGAATTCAATGAGATACTCTACTGATACATGATTGGTAAGTTGCAATATGCAGTGCACAACAAACCTGATATTGCTCATGTAGTAGGAATTGTTGGAATTTTTTCTTCTGAGTCGAAGGAAACACATATGTCTGCAGTGAAGAGAATTTTTAGATATATCTGAAAGGAACTGAGAATTTCAGCCTACTATACAAGAAAGGAGGAGACTTTGACTTGCAAGTGTACACCAATGTTGATTGGGCTTGAAACATTGATGACAAAAAGAGTTCAAGTGGTAGAGCTTTCTTTCTAGGAGAAAGAATACTTACATGGCTAAGCAATAAACAAAGTTGTATATCACAGTCTACTACCGAGGATGAGTATGTTGTTGTAGCTATGAATTGTGCAAATATTGGATGGATCAAACATCTACTAGGAGGTATGCAAGAGGAGATCACCGATCCAGTCACTGTCTATTGTGACAACACAAGTGTTATAAACTTATCAAAGAATTTGGTAATGCACTAAAAGACCAAACACATATCTATCAAGTATCATTACTTGAGAGATCAAGTATAAGACAAGCATGTAATGTTGGAATATGTGAACTCGGAGGAACAACTTGCTGACATATTCACCAAGCCACTACCGAAGGATCCTTTTGAGTATCTTATAGGTAAATTAGGGGTCCTACCCCTATCCAACATTCATTCATGCAAGAGGCATGTTGCATCAATTCTAGGACACATTAGAATGTCTGAATTTTGAGTTGATGCTAGTGATCACACTTTAGGTGATGCTTGAAGTTGTGAAGAGGATTATTTATGCAAAGAGATATCAGTACATGCAAGATATGATTCACTGCCTGAATAAGATTTTGGGAGTATGGATCTTTGGCATTGTTGTCAAAGAGGGAGAAGTTAGTAATTGATGAATACACGAGGGAGAAGTAATTGATTTATATCAGAGGAAGAAAGAAGTAAGTGATGAATACATAAGTGAAGGAAACTACATGTAAGAGGGAGAATGTGATTGAAGGTAAAGAGGAAGAACAAGATAAGGGGGACCAAAGATAGTACAAAGTGATAAGAGTATACCATCATCAATCGATAGTATCGTCATAAATGCCAAAGAGGGAGATTGTCAACCAACTGATGGTAATGATGATGAAGACCGAGTTCATAAGAATACACACAAGTAGAATGGTTAGATCAGTTGTTATTTTGTCATTGATTTCAAGCAATTGATTTCTAGTTTATATTAAGTTTCTATATCATTCAGAGAGGAACTTAATTGGGAAGATAATAAAGATTAGACAATGATAAGGTACTATTATTATAATTGTTTTTACTTAACATTTGATGTTGTTAAGTTGGTAAAGCATAAAGGTTAAGTCGGTAAAGGGAACAAGCCTAGTTACCAAGCAATGAGAAGTTCATTGGTAATGAGAAGTGTTAGTCGATCAAGAAAAGCAAAGTTAGTCACCGATTGAAGTTGACAACCAAGCAAGGTTGGTAACCGAGTGAAGGTAGTCACCAAGCACGAAACAAAGTTTGTATGTAGATTGAATTCAAAGAGAAGAGTGAATTTAATGTGAAGGCACGAAGATCAAGAAGATGATAAGGATGAAGAAGAAGTTTGTTGTAGAGATCTATGGTCGTGAAAAGTCAAATTCAAAATCTGAGATGAAGATTAAGCAACAAAAGGAAAGTTGTGAGTTCCAAGAAAAGTGCAACTCATGAGGCAAAGGTTAACAGTTTAACCGAGTTGCAGATACATTGAATCAGTTCAAATAGTTGATCGGACATCTAAGAGAAAAGAAGGGAAAACCTAATCAGTGAGACTAAGAGGCAAAACAAAGGCCTATATATTGACGAGTTTGTAGGTTTATACAAAGATGCTGGTGAATTGAAGAGTTGAAGTGCTACTGAGCATAGTAGAGAAAAGAGGTGTAGAACTAGTCCAAAGAAGAGACTGATGTGTTGTTGATGCTAGTAGTTTCAGAGAGCGCAGAAGGGATATGATCAAGCAAAAGATAGTTACAAAATCACAGATCAAATCAGTACATTGTTGCTTACTAGTCTTTGTAATAGAAAATATCTTAACCGAGTGGACATAATAAGTCTTTTTGTAAATCCTTGAGAAAGGTAACATTCTAGAAGCCCTCCGACCATGCCACTCCCAATAGGGTGAATATCTTAACAGATCTAAGGTAAATCCCCTAACAGGGTCACATCTAACAAATGTGCATTGTAATCTTTAACCGGATTGACTCTTAACCGAGCATACTTCAGAAGATTATTTCTTTTTGTGGGTGATAATTCCTATGGAGGTTTTTCCCAAATTAGGTTTCCTCGTTAAATCTGGTGTTTATTGTGATGCTTGATAACTGTGGATGTTAGTTGCTTATATTATGTGTTGTTTATCATGTTTGTGATTATAAGTTTCATTTTTTGTTGTTATTTGAGTTACTCAGTTGAATCAAGTAAATTTTAAAGTGTTAAGTTTCAATATTTTTTGATTCACCCCCCCTCTCAGTACCATCGTTTGGTAGGGCAAACCAACAAATTGGATGTGTTTATCATGCTAAATCCTTGATAAACAAATTATTCCTTAGAAAATAAAATGTATTATCTAAATATGGAGGATCCATTGCCAATCATCTTAGTAGTGCATTCAACATTATAGTTTCTTAGTTGGCATCTTCTAGTGACAATATGGAGGAGGATGATTTTTTCATGTTATTGTTATATTTTTTTGTCAACCTCGAGGGACCACCTTGTTATGTCTATTAAGAGTACAACCCCTAAGTTAAGAAAGGATTAAGTGGTAGCATCATTATTTTTTTAAGAGACATATCTTGACAGAGTTTTGAGTTTGCTAAGGAGGCCCTTGTAGTTCATGGATGATCAAAAGAAAAAGGCAAGAAGAAGGATGCAAAAGATGAAGAGACAAATCCAAATACCATGGGGGATCTAAGTCTCTTGAAAATTTTAAGGCGAAGTGTTGGAACTGTGGAAAAACTAGTCATTTTTTGTAAGGAATGGAAGTAAGAGAAAAAGACAGAGAAATTACCACTTTGATTCAGATTTAGAATAATCTACTCGGGATGACAGTGAAACTCTTGTCACAAACATGGAAATGATTATAAGATGTATGGATAATTTATTTTGGTGCATCATTCCACATGACCTCACGTCAAGGTTTGTTCACAAAGTATGAACAATATGATGGTGGGAAGGTGTATCTCGACGATGACTCTCTTACGTAGAATATTGGTCATGGAAGAGCCAAGATTAGATTCCTTGTTGGTAGAGTGAAGGGGATCAATGATGTTATTTGTATCCTAGGTTTGGCATAAAACTTATTTTTTACAAGTAAATTGAGTGATATGGGTGTGCAGGTTGTTTTATCACAAAATGAATGTAAGATGACCATAGGTGCTATGGTCGGTTACTGCGGGTGTTTGAATTTGCACCTTTGATGAGTTGGATGCACATAATGTACAATGTAATAGTACTTATATGGAGCCAAAAAAGAGTGCTCTAGATTCTTCATCCTTACCATCAAATTCAATTTTAAAGAGGTTTATTGATTCTACATCCAATGGTCATTTTTCTGGGTATTGAGGGTGTTAATGCATTGTAGATGAAGTTTATAATGGAGAAGATAATGTTATGGAACAAAATACTTGGTTACATTGTAAATATGGGTCTCAAAACCCTAAAAAACAAATTTCTCATACAAGGGGTTGATGATTATTATCTTTAGTTTAATTTTTGTGAACGCTAATTATGGTGAGTTCAGTTTTACTCTATTTTTCATAAATCTTCTAGGTTGTTAGACTTAATTCATTCTAATATTTTTGGTCATGTTAATGTTCCTTCAATTTCTAAATTTGCATATTTTGTCTCATTTGTTGATGAATGCAATAGGATAAAATTTGTTTCTTTTATCTTAGAAGCAAAATTGAAGTCTTTAAATTGTTTAAGGAGACTAAGGCTCTTGTTGAGAATCAAGCTTGTATAAAGATTAAGTGTTTGAGGACTGAAAATAGTGGCGAGTTTCATTTGGTATATTTTTAGAAGTTGTAGAAGGATTATGATATTGAGAAGCATAAGACAATTCCATACACCCCTCAGTGGAGTTACCAATATGATGAACAGGTTGAGAGGGATAAGAGTATGCTTAGTGGTGTTGGCCTCGAAAAAATGTTTTTGGCTAGAGTTATAATCACTACTTACTATCTACTATATAGATCTTGTACATCAATACTTATTGATAATATGCCTCTAAAAGTGCAGTCAATAAATAAGTCTTCCACAAGACATCTTAGAGTATTTGGTTATTAAGCATATGCTCACGTGTCAAGTGAAAAATATTTAAATTGGAGAACAAGGCAATGAAGTGCGTCTTTATCAATTATGGTGTCATAGTAAAATGGTATAAGCATTGGGATCTAGTGACAAAATGTTCTCTACAACATAAGTATCCTTTTTAAAGAGACGAAACCTTCCACAATTGAGTTGCACTGGAGAAAGAGGGAAAACAAAATAATTAGGATGTCATTTAGATTCCTCCTACCTCGGATAAAGAAGAGCTATGAGCTCCTAATGGACATGATGATGAGGAGAGCTCTAACAAAGAAGCAGAAGCAGAAGCAACTTGACTTTTCAGGAGGTATACGAGAATTAGATGACAACTAGATAGATTTGGCTATTCAATCTTAGATTCCTGTTATATTTTTGCTTTGATTGGTAATATCAGCGAATGTAGGATTGTTAGAGAGGTTATGGGTATGAATGATGTGGATTCTTGGATGAAATCCATCGATAAAGAGATGAATTATTTTAAGAATAATAATACTTGGGATCTAGTACCTTTTCTTGAAGGACGTAAGCATGTGAGATGCAAATGGATGCTCAAGAAATAGTACGATCCTAATGGTAGTGTTGTGAAGCATTAAGCACAATTGGTCAGGAAAGGATATTTCCAAGTCGAGGGAATAAATTATGGTGATATTTTCTCTCCCGTTGCATAGTTGACATCCATATGATTCTTGTTGTCACTTTCTACAATTTATGACTGGGAAATTGAGCAAATGTATGTGTAACACAATGATTTGGAGGAAGAGATCTATATGTCACAACGAAGGCATTTTTTGGTGAAAAGTTAAGAAATCCAATTCGGAAGTTGAAAAAGTATTTGTATAGTCCAAAAGGATTTCTAGGACGTGACCAAAAGTTTAACACCTATGGCTTGAGTTTGAGATTTCAAAGGTCTAATTTTGATCATTGTGTTTAAGTCAAAATTGATAATTGTTGCATTCCCATATTGTATTATATGTGGATGATATGTAACTATTTCGGAATGGATATTTAATTTGTGATTTGAAGTCTCAATTATCAACACAATTTAAAATGAAAGGTCTGAGTGTATATAGGTACATTTTAGGAATGAAGATGAGAAGAGACTAAGCTAATGGAAATCTCTGGCTAAGCTAATTTCTGAAGAAGCTCTCATTGCTTAAACAACTTTCTTTATTATTATTTCTTATATTCTAGATTAACCTGTTTGAAATAGTTTCCACCTAAACCCTTTTATATGAATATGTGTTATTAATTATTAATAGAATTTGATACACTTATTCAAAAAAAGTTATATAGATTACGAATTTGAAATTATTTGATTTTTATTTTTTTTTCAATTTCATTATACATAAGAATAAGCCTTATCTTAAAAATTTTGAGCCCATAAAGTATGATTAGTTTATTGATTTTTTATTTGAAGTCTCAATTGTCAGCACAATTTGAAATGAAAAGTTTGAGTATAGTTAGGTACATTTTGGAAATGAAGATGAGAATAGACTAAGCTAATGGAAATATCTGGTTAAGCTAATTTCTAAAGAAGCTCTCTTTGCTTAAACAACTTTGTTTATTGTTATTTCTTGTATTCCAAATTAACTTGTTTGAAACTCAGAGTATGAAATAGTTTCCACCTAAACCCTTTTATACGAATATATGTGTTATTACTTAATAATTCAATTTGATACACTTATTAAAAAAAAATATAGATTAAGAATTTGACTTTATTTATTTTTTTTAAATTTAATTTAATTTTTTTCACTTTCATTATACACAAGAATAATCCTAATCTTAAATTTTTTTGAGCCCATAAAGTGTGATTAGTTTATCTTCTTTTCAAAGTTCATAAACATATTCCTTGGAAACATAAATAAAACGTGGTTGCCATTGATAACCCTTAAGGAATAGTTTTGGTTCATGCTTAGACATCTAATAGACATACAAATTATTTTAAACCTCAAATAATATTGGTTCAAAACAATTATTTGTTGTTGGGATAATGGAGAGGTGTGTACTGAGAGGGGAGGGGTGAATCAGTACCCTTAAAAACTTTTAATCAATTCGTTGTAACCACTAGTTCTCTAATAATCGACTGAGTAGATTGATTACACCAAACATATAGTATCACTGCTGAAATGTAAATGCATGTAAAGTAAACAATACACGTACATGAAATTAAGTACTCATGACACTAGTATTTTGGTATCGTAGAAAGCCCCTGTTAGAAGGTAAAAACTGCGGTGGGGATGAGACCCACAAAACTTCACTACTGCAATAAATAAAGTAGCGTGTTAAAGCTTACAAAGAATGATCACTTATGATGATCTTACCCTGTTAGGAGTAACAACGAGATCAATTAGATCTACCTCGTGAGAGGATTTAGCAACACAAAGTATGTGTGCACTCGGTTAAGAGATTTACAATGAGATGGTTAAGTCTACTATGTTAAGAGATTTTGGGGTTCTATTACAATTATTAGAGAGTAACAATAAATTAATCTGAAACAAATACAATCTCAATATTGTTGATACAGATCCATTAAGTACATGCAAAACATATCACCTCAATGTGAATGATAATATCTTCTGCTCTGTTATGCTCGGTAGCCTTGCCTTAGTTCTGAAAAAATTGATTTCTGCAATGTAGTCTTTGTCTTTAAAACCCTTGTATGATCTCTGATACCTGTAGTATGGTGGCTACTTGATCAAATTGCTTGATCAACATACATTACAAAATGACATCTATACATTTATATATATCAAGCCTCTATGACCTAATTAGGGCTTTACAATTATATCCCTAGCCTAAGATCAACGGTGTACATAATTTACCTTGATCAAATAAACATAGGAGACATAAATAATTAACGTTGTAAACCCGTAATTAATGTTCTCCTCGATCGTGTAAACCGTTACCTAGGTTGGAAAAAAGTTGTTACATAGAATGATGTGCCATAAAAAACTTTTAGGTGGCATTTGGTCCACTCGGTTAATGTTGTCTTTCAGTGCTCGGTGTAGTTTATGTATCTCGGTTATACTGGTGTTCAGTTATGATGTGTAGCTCGGTGTTGTCTGTTTGTTCGGTATAGTTTGTTTATTCGGTAATCATTGCACTCGGTTAACTTTGTGCGTGATCAGTGCTCTTAGTTAACTCTGTACTTCGGTGATTAACCCGACTGTCTTGTTTGTGACTCTGTTACCAACTGTCTATTATGAGTGTTTGAATACTAATGACAACTTCAATTCATATTTGGAGTAACAATTTGCATGTGAAAAAATGGACTCCAAACTGAGGTGTAGTCAATAATATACTAAGATTAAATAAATAAATAAATAAAATACTAAGATTTGTATCTAATAATTCTATAGTTACATATTTACAATATCACATCTCTTATTCAAATCAAATCTTTAATTAATATATTAAATTAAATTATATAGAATTAATCAAAGACATAGAAATTCAAATTAAAGAATAAAGAAAGAAGGGTGTTTGGATGTTGCTTCTCCATTTAATTGTGTAACTGTTTTTTTCATCAACTTTTCTTCTTATGCTCCCTATCATCCTAATGATGGATGACAAAGTGATCCAAAATGTTGATGCAAAACATACTTATACAATTGAATCCAAAAGAAACATCTAGATAACTCATGAATTGTGGAAATCTACTCACAAATCAACAATTTAAATATTTAACGTCCACAAAGATATAAAAAATTCAAATTAAAGAATAAATGATAAATTGAGCCCATCTTTGGCACGAAATATCTGGCCCCACACCCCACATTACAAATAATAATAATAAGTAAAGTGATAGGCTTTTTTATTGTGGGTATCGCCCACTAACGAAAAAGTCTAATACGAAAAAAATTTCTGATCAATATTCTTAGGCCGACAAAAAAGGACATTTTGCAATGTTGTCTTCCTCCTTAGGGGTTTTGTGCATATTTTAGCGAACACGGTAGTGGATTTTGAGGGTAATCTCTGTGTTGTTAGCGATTAATAACTCATTAATTGCATGCTCATCACAACACATTGTCACAGTCTATGCAGCCATCACAAACTTAAGTTTTACAAAGGAGAGTTAAAAAAAAACTAAGTTCCTCCTTGGTAACATTAGAGAATCTGATGACTACATAGACGTTGCCTAATCTTTCTTAAGTTTTACAAAAGAGAGTTTAAAAAAAAACTAAGTCCCTCCTTGATAACATTAGAGAATCTGATGACAACATAGACGTTGCCTAATCTTTCTACCCAAGAAGCCACAAGGACATATTCAGTTGCTCCCCTCAGAAAATTGAGGAGTTGATTCACATCGCTCCCTTCACTCACCTTCTACCTTTGTGCCTATATATAATCCCCATAGGTATAGCCACCTTTAACCAATCGCCTCTACAAACTCTTTAAAAATGTATAGACCCTTAAAATTGTACCTCACCCTAGTCTAAACAGATCACTCAGTTTGGGCTACGACGATCTGAACAACCTGCTTATCGAATGCACTGTTGAGGTATGTTAGGCTTTTCCTCATTCAAAAATTCAACTTCCTCTTCACGAAATGCGTTGTTTTCATCTGTGGATGTTTTGTTTCTTTGTGTTTGACTTCATTTTTGACTCCACTCTGTTCATCTTTGGCTTGTTTGCAAACCCAAAAGACTGTCCATTTATTTGTTGCCCCACAACTTCATTATACCCATTACAGATGACTGTGTTTCCTTATTTCTCCAACATAAGAAGGGAATCGCTCGAGATCATAATACAATGGAAATTGTAATCAAAACCAGTCCATCTTTTGTTTTGAATTGATTTCCCTGTTTGCTAAAATCAGGAGGATTTTAGGGTTTATCATTTTGTGCTAAAATCCACTACTTTCAAACTCTCATTTTGTATTAAAATCCACCGAAACATAAAAGAGAGGAACCACCTTGCTCTACATGATTCCAAAATGTGGAAGCACAGACAAGGCCAATGAACTGTTTGACAAAATGCCTCAAGAAACTATGGTTTCATGGAATGCCATGATTGTAGGATATTCACGAAATGGACACGCTGAGATGGCTTTAGAAACTTTCAAGAAAATTCAATCAACATGTGTAAAACAAAATTCAACAACCTTTTCCAACATCCTTCCCTCCCATGCCAAAATGGGCACTTCTGAACAAGGTATTAATACGACTTTATGAGTCAGATTTAAAGAAAAATATTTTGAATATGACTTGCCTTTTGCTGTTCAAAATTTGTAAGCTGGTGGTTCAATGACAACCCCTCACATCAGCTTTCAAATAAACTTGAATCCAAATTTGGCGCTTCATTTAGAGCATAAAAATTCATGAGGGGTTTTATTTGGGGGAAAATTGGAGGACGCCATACTTTGGAGGGAAATTTTTCAGAATTACCTCTCATTTAGCCTTCATTTCAATTGTTTTGTAATTGAAAATTGGCTTGGGTGTTAAACTCTATTGCACCTCTGACTCTACTATACCAAAACTTTTCATCTAAGTAAATGCAATTGATAGGTGTAAAGTCAGATTTTGAAGTATCCATCAAAGCATAATGAAGGTGGATTTTTGTCAATATTATGATTGGAAATGTTCTAGTACCCAAAATGTGGAAGCACAAACAAGGCACATGAACTATTTTACAAAATGCTTGAAATAAATGCAAAATGTGAAATCATAGACAACACACTTGAATTGTTTGATAGAATGCCTCAAAGAGATGTCGTGTTAAGGAATAGAATGAATTGGTTGCAGAATGTGCATATAATGGATTTTGCAAGAAAGCTCTCCAAATCTTTGATTAATGAGGCATTATGGAACACATCCTAACATTGTAAGCTTTGTTTGTGTGTGGACAAGGGTTGTAAATGCTTCAATCACATGAGTAACCCTTATTGCATTACATGTATAATTAAACAATAGGTATCCATGCTTGAATTCCATTTCCACGCCTGTGATGGATATCTTGAGGACACCCTAAACCTTATTACTAAGATGCCAATTAAACCTGTAGACATGATGTTTTGGTGAATGTAACTCTAAAGCTCTACACAGAAGAGATGAGTGTAGTTTATAGGTACTTCCATTAGAGTATATATTTGACGTAATTATATTTTTTCCATATCAAGCTTCATAACACTAATGGAACACAGAACAATGATCAACAACCTAGGCCTGATCTGTGTCACTAGACGATGTGCATTTTTCAGTGTTGGAGGAAACCTTAATCTCCCATTCTTGACAAATTTACTTGGAACAAATTCTTTTATATGTCATTCTAGAAAAAAGTTGAGCATCCTCTGTTACAATAAAATAGAGTACCCTTCTAATTGTTTAAATGATGTTATTATTTGTCTTGGGATACATCAAAAGGCCACAAATCAGGGGAGTTCATTGTATGTATCCTTAAACCATGACTAAAAATCATTCCATTCCATTCTAATTTTTCCTGTTGATGATCATCTTTATGTATCTTTGCAGGACTTTTGCCTTGTTGGTGCCTCAAATGGGTCCTACCATGGATTTAACAATACATTTTTGCAGACCATGGGATGTGAAGGAAAACGAGCTCGACCATATTCTGAGTAGCCAATCTAGAAGTGGAATTGTTATATAGCAAAGTAGTAATTGATAATGGACTGTGGAAATATACTCTCCCATAGTTATATTTATGTTTTTGGAGCATGACACTTGTGCTACTTGTTGTACAACAGGGTTTTTGAGTACCTTGTTAAATTTTTTGCATTCTGGCCCCTTATGAGTACTTTTTGAGCCTTTTTGCCCAAATGCAATTCTAAAGTTTTTTATGCATATTAGGTGTTCATCACTCTTGTTTAGGCATAAGAAGACATCCCAGATCGACAAATTCAAGTTTTGAGTCATTTAGTGATGTCTTGTTTTGAGCACTTGTCCTTTTTACATATGTTGATTATAGTGTCAAATTGTTGTAACTTGCCTATTTTACATCTGAATATCTTGCACCCTCTTAGGTTTCATGGGTCACTTATTTGGGAATGTTTAAAATGTATATCAGAGAGCTTAGGTTCCGAAACCCAAGCCATTTCAAGTCTATTTGATAAGTTTTTCAGTTTCCCCAAAGTTGGTCTTGCTTTTAAACTGTCTTGTTTCTATGTTATGACCAAATTGCTGAATAGCCTACTTTAAGGTCTTCCAAGATGTATCTAGTTGAATGCACTGCATAATTGATTTTTCCCTTGCATTACAGACCTGGAAGTGAACTTCTCTGAAGATTTTCAGACTTTGGTCAATCTAGTTGATCATTTTTCCATGCTATTTCCAAATCCAGTTTATGCATTTTCACTGTGTTAAAGTTCAAAAAAGTGTTTAAGTGCTAACTTTACATATTAGTACTGGTTGATCAGTTCATCATTAGAGCAAGTTACTTGAATATCTATATTCCATGTGTGAAGGTGAATCATGTTCCAGAGGTTCAGATTATGAAGGATCATTCTTGATGAGTTTTTGAATTCAAACTTGAAGGAGTTTTGTGTAGTTTGCAGTGCTGAACAGAATAAAGTTTACAGAATGGTCATTTTCATAGCATGATAACTTTTGTCTCAAAGTTTTTTTCAAGAACTAATTGTGGCACCATTCTCATTGCATGTGGATGTACTACTGTGAACAATGGTGTCTACGCATTTGAAATAAATACAAAATATTTTCAAAACTTCCAACCAGCACATTGCAAAAGAATTCAAAGAGAGTTCCTGTGTAGCATTTGAAGAAGGAAAGGAATGATTTCAAAGAGGAGACTGCATTATTGCACTGCAAATTCAATGGCATCAGAGGGCTGTGTATTGAAATGTGGAGTTAGAAACAAGGCAAATGTAAAGAACAAAAGGGATGCATGTGCAGATCTTCTTGGGAGTTTTAAAACTTTAGAAGCTTTCAGCAAATGAAATAGAGGGGAGATGTTACACAACACATGGAGGACATTTTCAACATTTAAAACATTAAAATTAGAACAATGCAAAAAGGGAAAGATTAAATAAAAAATTTCCAAACACGAATTTGCAGGAGACAAAAAAACAGTCATATTGCAGGGGGCATAACTTCCAATTCCACCGTTGGATCGAGCTAAATTTTAAATATGTTGTTGCAAATCTAATTCTCTAGATTCTCACTAGAGCGATTTTCCAAATTCGTCTTGGTTCTTGAGATATAGTCGCCTGTGTGAAGCACTATCTAAACTGCCCATAACAGTCACAAAATGCATTATCCCACATTTACTAGGAAATGGACTTTTCAATGTTTAAATACAAAGGAGCTTGTATTATGAAGTGAATGAAGAACCAAGAGGCCTTGGCGGACCCTTGGCTGGAGATTTCAAAATACTTGTGGGACCCATTATTTTGAGCCAAAATCTGGAAATGCTTTAAAATACAAAGGGATTTAATCCCACATTCATCCCACATGAGACTTTCGAAATGTTTATAAGAAAGAAGAAAAACATATGCAAATGTGAAGCAGAGCAGGAGGCTCTCTTCACGTGCGTGTGCAGGTGGCTATTGCATTGGGATGTGTGCCAACAGACAGTTGGTGATGCCTTGATTTTTGGCGACTAAGGTAAAGAAATTTTGCAGATAGATGGCGACCAACCCAGGTAATGTAATCTCCAAGTCTCTAGATAAATCATGAGTTAAGTCCAAAATCAAGAGACTTAGAGACTAGTGTAGTCTCCAAGTCTCCAAACAAACTAAGGGTTAAGAAAATTCATTAGAGACTTAGAGACTAGTGAAGTCTCTAGTCACTAGTCTCTAGATCTAACCAGGGTTAACAGAATGCTTCAGAGATCTAGAGACTACATGGTGCAGGCTAACCACGGTTGAAGTGTAGTTAAAGTACGGCTAGGTGAGATCATGAGAGTTAGAGACTGAAGGCTAGTCTCCAAGTCTCCCAATAAACTCAAGGTTAAGAAGAGTCTCAGAGACTTGGAGATTAAAGGCTAGTCTCCAAGTTTCCAATAAAACTGTAGTCAAGGAAAAGTTTCAGAGATCTAGAGACTAAGTCTCCAAGTCTCCAAATGAGCAGGGGTTAGAGGTGAGATAAAAGGCCAAGTTTAAAGTAGCGAATCAACATGTGACAAGTGTCAAAATCTGGTGGCTTCTGGGCTTAATATGCAGAAAATAAAGATTTCAAAAGAAATTTAAATACTGTGCAAAGTTCAAAAGGTTTAAATATATAGTTTGCACAGTATTTATTTCAAATACTTTGAATATACATTCCAGGAAGATTTTACAACACAGAGAAATCAGAGAGAGATCATATTTTTGCAGAATGAAAGCAGATTTGGACAGAATGAAAATCAAATTATGAAGATCAGATTTGCATGGAAGGAAGAGACAAATTGCACAAATATTGTATTTGCAAAATCAGATTCTTGTATGCTTTCCCGGAGGTTTTTGAACCGAAATAAAATTAGATTTTCTCAAAATAATATCAAATTTGGAAAGCTTCTCAGTGGCAGAATGAAAGAGCTATAATGAGGATAAAATCAAATTTTGAAAAGACAAGTGGAGTTAAAAATTGATTAAATCAATCAAATATTTTTAAGACTTGAAATGCAAGTAAAATCAGGTTTTTGAAGTCACCGAGAAGGATCAAATTTTTGGAAAGGAAGGAATAAGTGCATATCAAGTTTGAGAGAAGGATAGGTCAGACTTGGATTTTAGGGCTTCCTCCTCTTCTATTTATTCCCTTCTTTTCTCTGTTTTAATGGTTCTTGTCTACTACCTTGTTTTGGGGGTTTACTGAGTCTGTTAAGTCCCTTGCAAATAATTCAGAGCAGGTTCCAAACATTGGATCTTTCTGTAATATTTTCTCTTCTTCTTTGCATAGACAATATTCTGTTTCCTTTTTGTCTTAGACAAAAACATCATTGTAAAAGGCAGTTTTTGCTTGTTTATGAATCAATCTCAACATTGTTGTTCTGATATCAAGTTGTCTCCATTTTTGCTTCTTAAATCATATAAGCTAGGATATCAAGGGTGTTCTAGTTTTGTCTGTTGTTTAATCAACAATAGAGTTATTCAGAGGATAATTGTGATTGAAGTTTTATTTTTAGATTTGTATGAGTTGCAACATCAAGGGTGTTGCCAATCTTGTATTTCTAGTGGATGCTGGTTATGTACTCTCTATTTCCAAGGTCTCTTTCAAGGAGAGAGTTAAATTCTTTGAGTAGGAAGTTGCATATCTGAACACACAGGTGGATTAATAAGAAGAACTTGATTGTTGAGGTCTGTTTTATGCAAGGCATACAAACATATCAAACTATGCTGTTTTCTTTTGTTCATGATCATCTTTGCAATGTCATGTTTGACTTTGTTGCCAATAGGATAAGGCACTGGTTTATGCAAGATTAGGGATGTTTCAGAAATCCATTCATCAAAACATAATTGAAAAACCATTTCCATTTTATGCTGTTAGGAGTTAACTTTGCTCTGGTTTTCAGATTCACTTTATGTAAGAAGGATATTGTATAAGATTAGAGGAAACATTGAGGTAGTTGTTACCTAAAGAGTCTGAAAAACTATTCCACAGTTCTATATCTGCAAGCTTGTAGTTGTCAGAAAGGAGTCATATATATGTGCAGATAAGGCAATACCCGCCTGAGTGATGTGGAGCTCGAAGAAGGAGGTGATAATAGATATTCATAGTGTTATCAAATACCTCATTAATTAGCCTTTCTCTTGCCTAAATAGGAGTTTGCATTCAAGTAGACAAGTCTACTGTCATATTAAGGTTGTCACTGCAAGAAAAAGAGCTAACAAATTGGCGACTCTACTGGGGATGCCATTGAAGTCATAGAGTCATATTCTACAAAATTTACATATTCCTCAAATTTTTGAAAATTGAGTCAAGTATGCTCTGTCTGTCATTGCAAAGTATTTGAAAGTCCAAGTTCCTCAAAGTTATATTCATACAATCTCACATGTGGTGAGTGGCGACTCCGAGTTCTCTGATTTGCACCAGTGTGCATATTTGAAGAAAGACTACAAAAAAGAAGAGTGGACTTGCAGTGAAGATGCACCATATTTTTGGGCTCTTGTGACTGAGAGGATTTCATTAAAAAACTCTATATTGGAGGTGTATAAATTTGTTGATTTGAAGAAGGTTAGAGTTGGGAAGAGGATCTCAGCTATTTGAATCTTTTCCTCTACAAAGAGGTGGCGGCTCTACAAAGTCTTGAAGGTGATTTGGAGGAGACTTCAAATCAAAAAGTTTGCAGCAACTTCATTATTCTCTAGGTATTTTTATTTTTATTGGATAAGCCTTATGTTCCATAAAAATCAATTTTACATAAGTTTTCCCTATTGAGTGGTCAACACTAAGTTAAGAGGGAAGAGAGAGGCAGTTTGTAGTTATTCTGCCAGTCAAGATGTCACACCTATATTGGGTTAGGTTGTGCAATGATATAAACTTTGAAGGTATCCCTGTGTACCCAAATCCTTTTCCACCAGTAGCTAGAGATTGTTTGCCAAAGTTTAGTGGTCTGGATAAGAAATCAACTAAGGAACATATAAGAAAGTTTGCAGATTTGATAGATGATCATGACATTTTATATGAGGATGTATTAATGAATTTATTTGCAATATCTCTAGTTGATGATGCTAGAGATTGGTTTAAGCAATTACCTCATGGTTCAATAGGGTCTATGACTGAAATGAAAGAATGTTTTGTTAAGAAATATGGATATGAGAGGATAGTTTGTAAGGCACTCTATCTCAACTGCATGTAGTTTGTAAGGCACTCTACAGTATTTTTATTAGTTTATCTTTGCTGATTCATGTTTTCATTGACTCTTTGCCCAAAGGATTGGCACTGGTCTAGGGTTTGGTTTGCAGTTTGTTCTTCATCCAATATCAAAATCAAATTAATAAATCATAATTCTGTTATATTAGAACAAATGAGCTGAATTCATTAAGGATTTGTATCAGTAGGATACTGTCCATTTTATTGATTCCTTAGAGAGTGAACCACTAGGTTAGCCCACCTTAAAAGGAAGAAGGATAAAAGTCCTTGTATCACTGGTTTTTGCTATATTTATAATCATAGTTTGTCTGGTTAAGCTTTGCATTTGGTTGTGCTTGGTCGTTTGCAAGGTGTTTCATTAGTTGGTTTAACAAAGATACATAGCAAATCAGTGTCCACTTTTATATATACTGTGTAATCAGTAATCATTAAGAGGTAAAACCTGCCTGAGTATATGTGGAGCTCAAAAATGAAGAAGGATCTTATCCAATCCCTAACAATTAGGCTTTTCTTGTATCTGAATCAGTATTAGGAGGCATAGTGTTCAAGTAGTCATTTCAAGCACTATGATTCATACAAGAAAAATCCCTAACACTACCCTTATGTGTGATCTGATTGACATATGTTGGAATGCACTACATCCCTTTTGTTGCTAATATTGCCTTGGAAAGACTAAATGTCTTGTTTTTATCATTACTTTTGGATATTGATCCAACCGCTGATTAATTCCAATATATGAATAATATACCCAAATTTCATTTTTTGCTCACAAAGTGACTTGGATTTAGATTTTTGTTTAGAGGCTTTGTTCCACTTATTAAAATCTAATGTATGCACTTCTTCATGTCTGATATTTGAAGTACTTTGGTGGGCAATATCGTTGGTTGTTTTTTATCAACATTATTTTTCTTTTTCATAAAATTTAGTGTCCTAATCTCTTTGTACCAAGATGGTCAAAATTGCTCGAATCTGTAGAGTTGCGAAGTGTAGAGGGGTCCTTATTGGCATATTGTGTTTGTTTTTATGTTGATCTTTTAAATCAATGTCGTATAAGTTTGTAAAATACCTATTGATAAGTACTCGTTAGCCAATCATGCATGTGGCATTCATATGGTAAGGACATCTCCTATTTGAAGTAGATATAATCCTTTATTGAATGGTAGACATTACATAAATATAAAAATAGAAGAATATCCCGCACATTCCAATTTTAAGTTCAATTATTTCATGATTTGTACAGTGGACTCTCTTATGGCTCTATAGTTGTCCTCAACCTTCCATGAATGTGACTTCACTATTTATATTTCCTTTTGCAGGAGATTAGAATTGTTGTATAGAATGAAATGAACCTCAACATTTTAGAATCTAAATTTTATGTCTCATCCCCACAACAATGGTTATTATAATTTGTAAAGGTTGAAGTTTTCCCTCTCTTATTAACACTTTTTGCTTGGTTTTACTCTCTTGTTTTATAATGTGAAAGTCTCTTGATGACCATTTTCATCTTCACCTGCAATGAACTCAAGTTATTGGGTGTGATGGATTGGAAGTGGAAAATGGGTGTGGGAATGGAAATAGACTCCAGAGGATTATTGTTGTGGGGATTTCAAATTTTTTCCATTAGAGAAGAGTTGGGATTGGAGGTTTGATGATAATGTGTTGTTCAATTATTGATTACATTTGGTTGATGTACAATTCAAAATTGCCATCTCTTTGTGGTTGTGTCTTTTTTGTCCTCTACACTTTCCTTATTCATGCTTTTTACATTTCTATTTGTATTATGAATTTTATATTTCAATGCAATGGAATAAATTTTTTGATTCCATGAGATGCCAATAATTTTGGATTCTACATGGAAGGTGTTAATTGTGTTTCTACCAACAAGGATGGACGATGTTGTTGTCAAAAGTGTAGAACAATTATGTTTGGTCTTGATATGTAAAGCCAACAACTTTGATAGATACATTCTCTACATGTGCTCCATAAGTAGCTTTACCGTTCAAATGATTTTCAAATTCCCTTCTCAAGGATGGAAATGATGCTACAATGATGCATTTTTTTTTGTGTGCCTGAGATTTCAATGTGCAAAAAGAGTCAGTTCTTGAAATATCTAAAATCGAGACTGACATATCTACCTCTTGGCTATATTCTACAGTTGAAGGTCTATAATGAATACAATTGATACTTTGTTCCATGTTCCTTTCCTTACGACAACCAATTTATATATTGTTTTCTCATTGATGCACTTCTTTGTATACTGCTCTTCTTATGCCTTGCGCATGATCTCTTCACAACTGACTTATCCCATTAGTTATGATAGCTCCATGCAATCTTCTAAATATGGGATACTCCAGTCTTTCCACGTTTCTCTATATCTCAAACAAGAATGCCATTTCTGACCATTTACAAAAACCATTTTTAGTAATTTCCACTGACCTCTATTTTTTAATAACACATCATTATATTATAAGTTTTATAGATCACAAGTCACAACCAATTGTGCTAAAATTTCATAATGTCAATGCTCTGCAAGAACCACAATTCTTGAAGCAATCAAATTTGTTGTTACTCTCTCCACTGCAATTGTCCCTCACCAAACTCTGCATACAAACTATCTCAAATGATAACAAAATTCTCAAACGAAAACAAGTTTCAATTGCCATTTTGGTTGTAATAGAGATATTGAAAATGGGAATGATCATCTACGTTTAGGATGTCAAACAAAAACTAATTTCAATTGCCATTGTAGACGTAATAGAGATATTAATATTTGTTTCAATTAGATTGATTTCATATTTTCACGTAACTTTTTTCAAAATTTTGCATAGTAACAATTCAAATGACATTAAGTCTACATAAACAAAAGTTTAAAAAAGATTTTATTGTTGAGGACATTGATATATGTCTAGTGTCACGCTTCTACTTTAGTCATTGCATATGTTGGAAGCGAGTATGTCTTCTAGATTTCAAGGCCCCGAGAGGTCATTTGACCAATTTTCAAAGCTTGTTTCAGAGTTTTGTTATCATTTTTGGGTCAAATTGTAGAGATGTGAAGGGACGATTTAATATTATAATATTCTATGTAACATGTTTATATTTCACTTATTGTGTTCCTCTTTAAAACTACTCATATCAATCGCCATACAACATATGTTGCTATTGGCACAACCATTGCACCTCATTGGTGCAAGCCACACCATAAATTTATTAAAACATTACATGCAATCCAATTCAAAATAGATTAATGCTACACTCTATAAACATTTAACGAAAAGATAAAAAATGAATTGACATATAAATCACTAACGCAACTTCCATATTCACAAATACAGTCATGTACCTAAATTCAATTCATAAATCTACAGATTATTTTGTTAACTAAATGCACTGCCAACACATATATAGTCACATGCCCATTTGGGCACTACAAGGTAGACAACTATTTTAGTTTGGATGGCCTAATGAGTAGATGTTATCCATCTCAATAATCAATGAATAAATAAGATGGGTAAGTGACACACCCAAAAAAAAGATACATAATTTATGGACAAAGAGGATAGAAAAATTGTTCACAAAACTAAAAATAGTAAATTATCGCAATGATGGATAATGCCTAATTATAGGGCATAAATAAATCCTATAAATGCTAAAACTAACCTTCAGTAAACAAGCAGGAATAATGTTTGGCCTTGATATGTAAAGCCAACAACTTTGATAGATATATTCTCTACATATGCTCCATAATTAGCTTTACAATTCAAATGATTTTCAAATTCCCTTCTCAAGGATGGAAATGATGCTAGAATGATGCATTTTTGTGTGCATGAGATTTCAATGTGCAAAAAGATTCAGTTCTTCTTGAAATATCTGAAATGGAGACTCTAACATATTTACCTTTTGGCTATATTCTACAGTTGAAGGTTTATAATGGATACAATTGATACTTTGTTCCATGTTTCTTTCCTTACTACAACCAATTTATATATTGCCTTCTCATTGATGCACTTCTTTGAATAATGCTCTTCTTATGCCTTGCACATGATCTCTTCACAACTGACTTATTCCATTAGTTATGACAGCTCCATGCGTTGCTTCTAAACAGGTCCTACTCCAATCTTTCTACATTTCTCTAAATCTCAAACAAGAATGGCATTTCTGACTGTTTACAAAAACCAATTTTCATAATTTCCACCGAGCTCTATTTTTTAATAGCACATCATTATATTTTGAGTTTTATAGATTGCAAATTCACAACCAATTGTGCTAAAATTTCATAATGCCAATGCTTTGCAGGAACCACAAATCTTGAAGCAATCAAATTTGTTGTTACTCTCTTTACTGTGGTTGTTCCTTTCCAAACTCTGCATACAAACTATCTCAAACGAAAACAAGTCTCAATTGCCATTCTAGTTGTAATAGAGATATTGAAAATGAGCATGGTTATCTAAGTTTATGATGTCAAACAAAAACGATTTTCAATTGCCATTGTAGATGCAATAGAGATATTAATATTTATTTCAATTAAATTGATTTCATATTTCACATAACTTTTTCAAATTTTTGCATAGTAATGATTCAAACGACATTAAGTCTACGTAAACAAAAGTTAAATTTTTTTTTTATTGGTGAGACCATTAATATATGTCTGGTGTCATGCTTCTACTTTAGTCATCGTATATGTTGGAAGTGAGTATCTCTTTTAGATTTCAAGGCCTCGCGAGGTCATTTGGCCAATTTTCAAAGCTTGTTTCAAAGGCGAACTACCATTTTTGGGTCAAAGTGTAGAGATGTCAAGGGATGATTTAATGTTATAATATTCTATGTAACATGTTTACATTTCACTTATTTTGTTCCTCTTTAAAACTACTCCTATGAACCGCCATACAACATATGTTGCTATTGGTGTAACCATTGCACCTCATTGGTGCAAGCCACACCATAAATTTATTAAAACATTACATGCAATATAATTTAAAATCTAGATTAATGCTACACTCTATAAATATTCAATAAATAGAGAAAAAATGAATTGGCATATAAATCACTAACACAAGCTCCATATTGACAAATACAATCATATGTCTCCATTTAATTTATAAATCTACGAATTATTCTGTTAACTAAATGAACTGCCAACACATATATAGTCACATGCCCATTTGGGTACTACATGGTAGACAACTATTGCAATTTGGATGACCTAGTGAATAGATCTTATCCATCTCAATAATCAATGAAGAAATAAGATGGGTAAGTGACATACCCAAAAAAATGGATAGATAGTTTATGAACAAAGAGGAAAGAAAAGTTGTTCACAATCTGTCGTGATTGCATTGACCAAACCAGTTGGAAGGCGTGTTGAAGAATTATAGAAATTGAATTATTTGAGATTTTAAAATTATGACAAGAAATATTTTTACAAAATGTCTAAATTCACATTCACTGTTGTCTCGAATCTAGAAGTCATGTGAGAATCGATTTGATATACCTCCATGAAATGCCTCGATCAAACCAGTCAGAACAAAAATCAACAATCAAAATTGACAAATATGTAAAGGTAGGCGCTGACATTCACAACCACATCCATAGTAAAGTCATTAGACGACCTTCACATTTAATCGATGTTCTCGTTCGATAGATACTAAAAACAGCAACATAATCCATACACAATCATAAGGAAAAAAGAGGAAGCTAGATTGAAGCAACTCTCCCTCTAACAAATCAAAGCATTTAAATCATCCTCAATTCTCCAACTTGATAATTTGCCTTTGATTATTTCTCCCAAACTCCTAGTAGAGCATTTTGGAATTTTGTAATATTCTATATTGACTTCTGCACTACGTTAGGTTCTTCTAGATTTCTTCCACAAAATCATCCACCTTCCAAAGGTTGGAAAGCCTCTTACCTCCTTCAGAATAGATGCAAGAAATCTGAGTTGTGGGATTGGAAGACTAGGAAGATTCTCTTTGGTCTCTTGGTGGTTCCAGTTATTCTCTATGAGTGTGAGGTTTGGGGGAGTAACATGTCAAATTACAAATGACAACAAATAGAAAGAATCCAAAAATATCTTATCACTAGTAACCTCAAGGTAAATCCGACAATACCATATGAGATCCTCTTGGAAGAGGCTAGTATGTTTCTGATTGAAGCTTCAACAATTATTCGCTTTCTATGCTACTTAAAAAAGTGGGTAATATGGATATACATCATTGGCCTAGGATGGTAGTGGAAGAGGAGTTAGAACAGAGGAAAAAGACGTGGAAGAAACAAAATCGCAAGTGATTAAACAAATGGAACATAAACCCCCACGAGTGCCCAAACACTAATATAGAGATAAAAAAATGGGTGTTAGATAAATTCAAAACTGCCATGTGGACAAAACATAAAGGTAGGAAAAAAGCTTACTATGTCAAAGAATTTGACCCCAAGTGGGACCATGTTGATAGATGTATAGTCAGAAAATGGAAGCACTTCCATTTTAGAATTGTTTAGCCTTTCGAGTAAGTGGTTTGGGGTCATATCAAGCACCTAGAATGGGTTCCTGATCTTGACATGGCTTCCCCCCTGTTTTGTCCCTCTTTCCACTCCTGTTTAGCCCGATTTCTGCATTCTAAACTGCAGACTGGTGGTCTTGGGCTTCAGGGTTAGGGTCGACCTTTCAGGTCTCTGTCGACCTTGACCCTGACCTAGGTCAGGGTCGACCTCAACCCTGACCTAGGTCAGGGTCAACCTTGACCCTGACCTAGGTCAAGGTCGACCTCGACCTTGACCCAGGGTTCAGATCCCGGGGTCTCATAGTTTTGGATGTCGGTCTTTGCAAAAAGTACTTTCCCACTTCTGGGTCGGCTGTTTCAGGTTCCAAAGTGTCAATTCCTAAATTATATTTAATATAGGTCCTCTCCTAGGAGTAAAGGCTTTAATAGAAATTTAATTCTCCTATGTTGGCCTCCTTAGAAGATTGTGCCTTAATTTCATATAAAAGGGAGCCTTCTCCTCTCATTTTCTCTAACAAGAACCATAATCAAGTGAACTAAGTCTTCTAATCAAGCATTCTCAAACTATCTTCAAGTGTGATTCAAGCAAGCTAAGGAGAAATATTTAAAGCAAGCATTCATCCATTCAAGCATCCATCTTCATGAAGGAGATCCATTGGAGGCCATTGAAGGATTCAAGCTACATAGTGCCCTTTTGGTGATCTCTCCATCCACCTTCTTCCAAGCCTATTCAAAACTCAAGAACTCATTCAAGACTTGGTGTTGGAGATCTACAAGCAAGAGATTGAAGACATCCTACCTTTCTGCATTCCACATTTTTAAGCATACTTGTGGATCCAAGGATTCAAATCTGCCATAAGGACCTTTTACAAGCAAGGTGAATTTGAGCATTTACTTTGTCTATTTCTGCAATTTCAATTACACGTATTTAAGGTTAATTCCTAAATCGGGGTTTGACCAAGGCAAACCCCTCCCCCACAACAAACAAACCTCTTTTTCTTGTAGGTACAGGTTCAGAACAGCAGATTTGAGACCAGATCTGAATATGCTTTTCGGTTTTCTTTTGGACGGCGCGAACATAATTTCTGTCGGACCTGTGTAGGTCAGGATCGACATTATTGGGTCAGAGTCGACATTTGTGGGTCAAGGTCGACCTTTTTCATAAGATGACATCAGAACGGAAAAAGATTTCTGGGTTTTGTTCGTCTCTGCATTCCGATTCGAGATTAACTGTCAGTTTTTCCATAAATAGTCTACATACCTCATAAAATAGCATTCTTTGATCTGCAATATTTCAAGGTTAGTGCATTTCTCTTATTTTCTTCAGTTACTGTTATATCATATCTATACATATAAATAACATAATTTAAGGTATCTCTCTTATTCTCCTTTCCGAATAGTTGATTCATTTGCGCATTAACCCTTCTTTTGGGTTGATCAACTTGGATCTTCCATTTGTGCATTTGGGAATAAAAGAGGAGTATCTTATCTTCTCCCTAATCACTATTGCAATTACACAATCAATTAAATTCAAGTAAGTGTAAAATAGGGTTAAGGATTTCAATACATTCTAATATAATCAAACAACAATTAACAATCAAACCTTTACCAAACCCCCTTACCCCCTATTTCATACATTTTTCCATATCACATTTTCCACATTACATTTTGGTGAACCCGCGATAGACAACTCTTTCTTTTTGGTGTTAGATTTACATTGTTTATGCTAGATCTTGCATTTTCTTTCAAATTGCATTTAAATTCTATTGATCAAAATTTTGTGTTAGTTCATTTGCATTGTATTGGTCTATGAGCTTTACCACATCTAGTCCTACTTATTATATCTCGGTTAGAAGAAGCCGTAGACTTATGGGTTCCTTTGATCTCGAGTCTTCCTCTCCTTTCCTTAGGATCCCGGATGATAATTTGATAACTCATGATTCCAATCCTTCTATGGAGCATAACTCTTCTCACTCATCTCATGATGAAGAGGACGCTTTAAGAGTTCCTCCTGAACAAGTGCAAAACCTTTCAACCGAACTTGATAAAATGGGAAATTGGCTTATCCAAGAAAACCATAATCGAGATTCTATTCAAGCCATAGAGGCTCTTAAGAAAGTTCTCCGTGATAATGATCAAGGTATTAATTTCTTGCGTAGTATTACTCATCTTGTGAATTTGAACGTTAAACCTTTAGCTCAAGAAGCTCAAGAGTTAGGATTCACACCTATTGTTACTAGTGTAGGACCTTCTTCTATTCCTCCACCTAGTATTCCTACTCCTCCTGTCATAACGCCTATCCCTCCCAAACGCACCTATCCCTGTGAGTGTTCCGTTGGAATCTTCACCTGCCTCACAACCTTCATATCATAGTGTGCCTTTTACTTATACTAATCCTATTCCAACCGTGGTCCCTAATGTTCCACCAGTTGTGTCTTCTATTCCTGCTACTTCGTATACTTTTCCTAGTGTTCCTAATAATGTTATGCCACCTGTTTCCTGTAATGATTCTACAATTATTAGTTTGGCTCAAACTGTGTCATCTTTACAACAACAACAACAACAACTTGCATCTTTAACTCAATCTAAATTTAGCATTCCTACATGTGATATGGGTAGTCCATTATCCCTAGACATCATACGTGCTACTGTCCCTCAACAAGCCGATATGCCTCGTCTTGAGAATTATAATGGCAAAGGTGATCCTGTTACTCATGTTAAAACATTTCAAATCCTTTGTAGTGATTATGCTCATGACCATAGGATTTTAGCTAAGTT
>MU226069.1:1078945-1094340 GCA_018584345.1 Thuja plicata | reverse complement strand
AATTCTTTTTGGTCTCCATGTTGTGGTCTGAAAAGATTCCTCTTCGTAATTCTTAAGTTTCTTTCCTCTTTTGTGATTGTAGTTCTACTTTCTTTGGGGAATGATGTCAATTCATTTGCAATAATATCATTTTTTTAATGTACATATTATCTGATGATCATACTGACCCCACATTAGGTAGATCCATTTTGTGTTCTCATGTATGTTATGTTTTATCTCCCTTTTATTTTTCATCCTTTGGGGGCATATCACAGTGGAAATGTAATATGTAGGGTTGCTGATGTTTCCGTTAAACTCATTGCTCCTGTTAAAGTGTTAGCAATGACTTTAACGTGGGGGCATACACTCTACTCACTTTTTGCACACACGCATGTTCAAAATAGTTTTCAAGACTTAAAAACTTTTCCCTTTATGGATTAAAAAAAATTAATCCCTAAAGCATGGTCATTTTTACTTTTTAGGATCTCTTGATCCCTCCAGTTAAAATTTACACGGATCTCTTGATCCCGCCAGCTTTCAATTTACAAAGTTTTGATCCCTTTAAGAACGGATCTCCCTGATGGGTTGACTAGTGAGTAGCCACATTCACTAGGCAGTTCAAATTGATCTTTCCAGTTACGTTTTTGTGTGGTTCACAGTGAGACACAACTTCTCATTGGGCGAGATAATCACACCCTTTTCTCTCTCTCCTTAACTAAATGATGTCTCTCTTATCACGATCTTAGGGTTGATAAAGACTTAAGTCCCTTGGGGGCTTGAGGGTTTCTTTATCCCTTTTGGTTCTAATAAGATTGTCTTTTCTATATATTCTCCTTTACCAAGAGTTTGTGTTGAGCTCATACTCTTGCTAAAGTGGGGGCTAAATGTATAGTCGGAAAATGGAAGCACTTCCATTTTAGACTTTTTTAGCCTTCCGAGTAAGTGGTTTGGGGTCATATCAAGCACCTAGAATGGGTTCCTGATCTTGACATGGCTTCCCCCTATTCTGTCCCTCTTTCCACTCTTGTTTAGCCTGATTTCTGCATTCTAAACTACAGATTGGTGATCTTGGGCTTCAGGGTCAGGGTCGACCTTTTAGGTCTATGTCAACGTCGACCCTGGCCTCGGTCAAGGTCGACCTCGACCTTGACCCAGGGTTCAGATCCCGGGGTCTTACAGTTTTGGATGTCGGTCTTTGCAAAAAGTACTTCCCCGCTTCTGGGTCGGCTGTTTCGGGTTCTGAAGTGTCGATTCCTAAATTATATTTAATATAGGTCCTCTCCTAGGAGTAAAGGCTTTAATGGAAATTTAATTCTCCTATGTTGGCCTCCTTAGAAGATTGTGCCTTAATTTCATAAAAGGGAGCCTTCTCCTCTCATTTTCTCTAACAAGAACCATAATCAAGCGAACTAAGTCTTATAATCAAGCATTCTCAAACTATCTTCAAGTGTGATTCAAGCAAGCTAAGGAGAAAGATTTCAAGAAAGCATTCATCCATTCAAGCATCCATCTTCATGAAGGAGATCCATTGGAGGATTCAAGCTACATAGTGCCCTTTTGGTGATCTCTCCATCAACCTTCTTCCAAGCCTATTCAAAACTCAAGAACTCTTTCAAGACTTGGTGTTGGAGATCTAGAAGCAAGAGATTGAAGACATCCTACCTTTCTACATTCCACATTTTGAAGCATACTTGTGGATCCAAGGATTTGAATCCGCCACAAGGACCTTTTACAGGCAAGGTGAATTTGAGCATTTACTTTGTCTATTTCTGCAATTTCAATTACACATATTTAAGGTTAATTCCTAAACCGGGGTTTGACCAAGGCAAACCCCTCCCTCACAACAAACAAACCTCTTTTTCTTGCAGGTACAGGTTCAGAACATTAGATTTGAGACCAGATTTGAATACCCTTTTTGGTTTTCTTTCGGACGACGCGAACAGAACTTCTATTGGACCTGTGTAGGTCAGGGTCGACATTATTGGGTCAGGGTCGACATTTGTGGGTCAAGGTCGACCTTTTTCATAAGACAACATTGGAACGGAAAAAGATTTCTGGGTTTTGTTCATCTCTGCATTTTGGTTCGGGATCAACTGTCAATTTTTCTAGAAATAGTCTACAAACCTCAGAAAACAACATTCTTTGATCTGCAATATTTCAAGGTTAGTGCATTTCTCTTATTTTCTTCAATTACTGTTATATCATATCTATACATATAAATAACAAAATTTAAGGTATCTCTCTTATTCTCCTTTCCGAATAGTTGATTCATTTGTGCATTAACCCTTCTTTTGGGTTGATCAACTTGGATCTTCCATTTGTGCATTTTGGAATAAAAGAGGAGTATCTTATCTTCTCCCTAATCACAATTGCAATTACACAATCAATTAAATTGAAGTAAGTGTAAAATAGGGTTAAGGATTTCAATACATTCTAATCTAATCAAATGACAATTAACAATCAAACCTTTACCAAACCCCCTTACCGCCTATTTCATACATTTTTCCATATCACATTTTCCACATTACAATAGAGAATATTTAGGTTCCACAATTAAAGGCAAGGTAAATATTCTAATGGCTCAGCTGAGGACTAGTTCTCATCATTTACGATGCGAAACTGGTAGATGGAAAGTTGCCAAAGAGATGTGGGAAGAAAGAACTTGTAATTTTTGCAGTAGAGGGGTGGTTGAAATGGAGTGGCATTTTATCAAGGAATGTGTTGCTTATGAGGATATTCACAGACATTATGAAGACAACTTACAGGTGAATAATAAACTTTTTGAAGAGGCAAACTTACATAAAATGACTACTTTCCTAACGAGGATCTACAATAAAAGGGTCTACTTGGAGAAACTTCAGTAAACAAATTAATTGGTTTTATCTTGGTCCCTTAGACCGCTGGTCTCATGGACGTCCTTAAAATTTATTTCTTCCTTCCTTCATTTATTCAATACACTACATAGAGTATATGTTGCTATTAGCGTAGCCATTGCACCTTGAGGTGCAAATGCTATTAATAATAAAACCTACTCTTTTAGGCCTAATTTATTACGCCGTAGGCGTTTCCATCTGAGAGAGCCTAGGCTACATTTTACAATCTAACAGTGGGAAATCATGGAGACAAAATGACTACCATTGAAGTCATCTGAAGCGTTCAACGATTTCCACCAGATGTCCATCCTTTTTACTCCTCATCATAGTTGGAAGCGCAATTTGCTTGTCTTCTCTTTTTATACCACTTTACATGTCAATAGATCATTTCCGAATGCTATCTTCAATACGCTAGTACCATTTTCATCGCAATTGGGAGAAATGAGGTGCTGCATTAAATTGTGAACAGAACAAGAGAATAGATCTTAGTGAAAAATTCACTCGGTTAGTACTCATAAAATTCAGATCGTAAGACTTGAGTAATGCATTGTCTGTAAACAAAACCAGATCCCACAATTTTTTTTGTTGCAGATCACGACCTTCAAGTTTGTGACTATAATTACCCAGGGTAGTAGAAACTGCGTATCAGATGGAAATCTTGTCTGCATAGACTTTCGATCGCTAATGATCTCTAGAAAGAGCACTCCATAGCTGTACACATCGACTTCTCTTATTCTGGACTGCATATTCTAGAGTAGTATAACCTGTGTAATACAGGGGATCAAAATTGAATAATTTGACGATTATTAGATCTAAATATCTGTTAAAAAACTAGGGCTCATAAAGAACTAAATTTTGGGCTAGAATTGGTCATGTACCAGAATATTGGCAGGTTTAATGTCTCCGTGCACAATACATACATGAGAATGTTCATAGAGGTAAGCCAAACCTCTTGCTGTACGCAATATGGTTTTAAATTGTGCTTCCCAACTTAGGCAAGTCCTTCCTTTACCAGACATATCAAGTGAATTCGCTGTTGTTAACTCCAGATCCTCCTTGATTGGTATGCCCACGATAGAAGAGTAAACAATATTATGAGATGTACTCCTGTTGAATTGCAAATAATAAACAGGTGGCATAATGCATTTGACGATGCATAACATGAATGCCATGTGGATAATTGTTGTGAACGAGTGGAGAATGGATGCCCACACTCACGCCATAACTATCAACGAATGCATCATATGCAATCAAATAAATCATGACAACTTGTTTTCATTATCATTTTTTTCTCCTTTTTAAAGGCATATGTGACTCGCGAAAATGATCGTTCCTTTTTGTTGTTTTATAGCAGTTGATTTTTATTATTTTTCGGTCCACTGTTCGACATTAATGACATTACTTTTTCTTTTCCCACCAGCAGTTTTCGTGTTTCCCTTTTTACCATCGATTGACGTGCATATAAGTGATTATAAGATTTTATGGTCATCATCATTTCCACTTCCCTTTTTACCATTCAGAAGCAACAAATAACATATGATTTTGTAAATAAGAGTTAAAAATACAAACTTCGAAAACTATATAATATTAAAGAAGGAAAGACTAACTATTTAAATAAAAGCCTTTGATTTTAATTTTTTCCACTCATATTTTTATGGTATTTGTTATATCACATTTGTTCAGAATGCGAATGAAAATATTATGTAAGATATTAATTTTAATTATATATTTTAATTTTTAAATAATAAGTTCAATGTTTAATTTTTTTTTAAATATTTTTTATTTATTTTAATAATCATATTAAAATATATAATATATAATTAAGTTATTTAAAGGTACATACCATATAATTTTTTTAATAATACTAATAATTAACTTTTAAAAATACATATATTGATAAATAACAATAAGTTTTTAATAAATTATTTCAAGTTTATAATTGTATATTTAAAAAAATTAATAATAAATTATATGTCTAAATCTTCTGTAAAATTGAATTATTGTATATTTTACTATATATTATATTAGAACATATCTAATATATAATAAAGTGATTTTAAGATATAAATTATATTAATTTTTTAATAATATTATTGTTTATTTAGCTTTTACAAATACAAAAATAAATTAATAATAATAGAAAATTTTGAATACATATGTTTTTAAAATATAACAATATTAATTATTGTTGTTCATATATATAGATTGGAATAAATACATAAACTATGAAGAACAATTTATCTTTTTAATAGGTTATATTGCAATAATATTTTGGGCAAGATTGTGTAAGAATATTATTGGGTATGATGGAAAATATGCTTATAGATTCTTACGGAAATATTCTTGCAATATTATGGTAGATTGTGGAAATTTGTTAGTAAAATTTAATATAAGTTAAATATTAGAATATAAGTACTTTTATGCATGTTTCTAATATATATATATTTCTAAAACTATAAAAATAGAATAATACCTACAATTAAGAATAGAATAATACCTACAATTGGACATATTAATATATATACAAAACTAATAATTTTCTATTTTGGTAGGTAAGCTCACACTTCTATATCAAATATTAAAAATATGTAGATCTGGCATATAACAATTTTAAATGTTTCATGTTATTTTATATACTTTGTGTGCAATGGGTCATGTTATTTTATATACTTTGTGTGGAGTGTGTGTGTGTGTGTGTGTGAGAGAGAGAGAGAGAGAGAGAGAGAGAGAGAGAGAGAGCTTCTTAGGTTTTCCCTCTCGTAGACACGTACTACGTTACATGCTAGGAAAATAATAGGCATAGAGAGTGATAGAGAGATGACAAGATAGAGATACATATAGAGGGAGAGATGTGAGAAGAAAAATAGAAATGCAAAGATTAAAAGTTATACGAAGAGGGTGATGGAAAGAGAGGTTGGATAGAGATATATATGAATATAAAGTGGGAGGATGAGGAAAAACAAATAGAGAGGAAGAGGGACATGGAGAGGAGAGAGAGAGAGGGGGGAGAGTGCAGATGGAAGATGTAAATATATAAAAAATAGAAAATGAGAGAGGGAGAGATATAAAGATAAATATATAAGTAGAAAGTAATAGAGAAAGAGCTAGAGAGGGGGAGATATATAGGAATAGAGAGTGATAGAGAGATGCCCAGATAGAGATACATATAGAGGGAGAGATGTGAGAAGATATATAGAGATGTAAAGATTAAAAGGTATAGGAAGGGGGTGATGGAGAGAGATGGTTGGATAGAGATATAGATGAATATAAAGTGAAAGGATGAGGAAAAACAGATAGAGAGTTACAGAGTGTTCAAGACGTAAAGATATAAAAAGATCTAGGGAGATACAGAGGGAGACATAAAGAGGGAGAGATAGAGAGGAAGAGTTATAAAGATATATAGATGGTGAGATATATTGATACAAAGATAAGAAGATCTAGAGAGGATGAGAAGGAGTGACAAACAAAGGGACAAATACTTAAATGACCTTTCCATAACTCTAAGACGTTCCCGTTGCACACTAAAGCGCGATTGCTAGTTTAATGTTATTTTAAAGATAGACATTATAATCCCTGGGCCCACCACAATGTAAAGAAGACAACCGTCTCTCGTCCTTTTATGAAAAGTAGTAGTGGAGAGAGAAACCCAACGACCTTTTTGAAAGTGGCCGGCGGTCGTGTTCCACCGACACGTGTGTGCTCAAATGGGTCACAGCAATCATTGGTTATCCGAAAACGCAAGACAGGTGGCGGTTAGCAGAAAGTTACTATCGGTCACGCTACGCGGTCGGTCAAATCTGGGGGGCACAATATCAGATCACGATAATATTCTGTTTTTTGTTAGAAAATTAAATAACGTGGGGCGCAAGTCATCGCAAGCCCGGACGCCAAATTTGTTTTCAATTTGTTGCAATCGTTGATGTTTCTTTCAAGTTTGTTTAATTATTAAAAATGGGAGTACCTAGAAAAGGGACGCGAACGGGTCTGTTTGGAAGTGAAGATAATAAATAAACCTGTTTTGGCATAAATGGGCGCCTCTTGTCTCGATTACGCCTCTTCGCAGCAGATCTTTTTCCGCTGTTACAGGTTAGTTTTCATTTGAATTCTTCGAATTTTTGTTTGAAGAAACAGAATTTTCAAATTTGCATTGCACAGTGTTTGTATTGAGTTGATTTGTGAAACGCTTTTTTGGAAACGGTCAATAAAAAATGGAAGGTTTTGTGGAATAATTCTGGTTCGATTTCGATGCGATGTTCAAGCTTGTTTATGTATCTATAATTTTAATGATTTTTTAAGGTTTTTTGAAGCGACGGGAACTCATCTTTTCCTTTTCAAAACGAGCGGTCGCCGAATTGTCTTCTTTTTCTTTGTTTTTGCCCCCTTCTTAATAGAGGAATTTGTAGAATTTAGTCGTTTGTGACTGCGTATTTGTGTTTGTGTATTTGGTGATGAAATCGGTAGGAAAAGAAATATTTTTATTTAAGAAAAATAAAAGTCTAAATCTTGGGATGAATTTACTGTTCACTTTTGAAAAAAAATGATTTTTTTGACTGAGCTGGGGCACCGACTTAAATCTGCGAGAGCTTGGTTTTTATTTTTTCTTTTTCCTGGAATATCTAATATAGAGCTCATTCCCGCACCAAAATCTGTAAATGATGTCCTGTAGCTTAAGATTTCCGAAATTGAAGCAATTTGTTCGATTTAGCTTGTTGTGAGCCACATATTTTATGGATGTGGATACAATGATAGTTAATTTTTGGGATTTGAGAATACAATGGCTTTTCTCGGTAAGTAAATTGTGGCACTTAGTCCTTGTATAGCGTACACGAGATTTATGATATTTTATGCCTGTTGATTCTGTTGTTCTTCTTAAAAGTTTGATTCATATATGAGGTTTTCCGAGTTTGATAACCTTGGTAGTCTAATAATATATTGTCGTTTTTCTGTCAGGCTACAGGCCATCGTAACTCGTATTATAATCAATTGGGAATTTTTTTATAAAACAATCTCGAGTTTGAAGGCCGTGGCTTGTTGAATCGAATTGTACATCAAAGGCTCTAAGAACCCAGAGCTGCTTGTTTCATAATAAAATTTCCAAGCCACAGTTGCTTAGGAAGTAGCGGTGTTGCAGTTAATTCACGCCAGATTCCTAAACCGGAAAACATAGTGCAGGCCATAGATATAGAGGCCTCGGAAGCGCTCACATTTGGAAGTTTCTATCGGCGTTTGTGATGCCCGGTATTGCAAAGCTGGGGCCTGTTGAATGCAATAAGTTGGAAACAACAGATGAAAATAAGAGCAAGAGTAACCTAACCGAAGCTCTGAAATGGCCAAGGGGTATTGTCTTTCCAGGTAGGGGCCTCCTGAGCCTAGCCGCAGATCATGGCGAAAAAGGCAGTCATGAGAGTGACCATGATTTAGCTGCTATGGTGAGGGATTTTATCGAGAATGGAAGCGTAGGCCAAGATGGTAATTGTCACAGCAGTGATAGTGATTCAGGCTCGACCAGCATTCTAAAGCTTGGAGAAAGTATCAAGGTCAGTATCCTCGAACATTATTGAAAATGAAAAATTTGATTAAATTTCTTTTCTAAATTCTAGTTGAAGGGGCAGAATTTGTGGAAGATTTTGAAATGCTGAACCTAAATTATAATATGCACGCCGTGAAAATAGAATAGGATAGTGACATTGAGTACTGTTCTATTAAATTTCTGATCAAAGGGGCAGAAAATGTGGGGTTCCTATCATGCGAGAAACCTACATTGTAATGTGCACGCAGTGAAACTAGAATTTGTTGGACCATGGAGGTAGCCGATTCTTGTAAATTTTTGCATTTGTTATTTGTTTGTGAATTTGAAATGTTAGTAGTACTTCCTGAATCCTAACCTACCTTGGTCTCATGTGATCAAGGTATTCCTGAACAAGAACGTCAAAATGATTTGAGATCCTTTTTTGATTGCGGACTTGATAAGTTTAGCTTTATCATTGATCTTCCATAGGGATTCATTATTTTCTACTTTTTAAAGAGTGTGCCATTGAATTCATGGTGAACTGGTGTTTCTTCTTTGGGAGGAAAGCGGATTATAGAATACAATGTTTATATGTTGTTGCAGGCCCTGAAGAATTCAATTACGCCAATGGAGAGTGAGCTGCTTTCCCTGATAAATGCTATCATTGCGTCCATCAAGGACTCGGATTTTCTTTGCTTTAGGGATGGTAGTTGCAAGGGTAGCTGCATCAGAAAGCTGTTAGTGAAACATTTGAAGTCCTATGGCTATAATGCTGCATTTTGCAAGTCAAAGTGGAAGGTATCTGATAAAGTTCCAGGAGGTGAGTCAAACAGAGGGCTGGTTATGGTCCTGTCTTTTTATGAGTGTTATTACTTTTTGTCTCTGCTGTAGGTCATTCTCACAAAAAAGAAAGATTCTGAAGGACAGACAATTTTTACTTTTCCAGGTGAATACGAGTATGTGGATGTAGTACTGGAAGGAGATGAAAAGGCCCCAGAGCGTCTGATAATAGATATTGACTTTCAAAGTCACTTTGAGATTGCAAGGCCCATAGTTTCCTACGACACCATACTGAAATCTCTTCCTGTGATCTATGTGGGTGGTCTGGTAAAGCTTGAACGTATGTTGCAATTGTTGGTTGAAGCTGCAAAATTTTCCCTGAAGCAGAACTCTATGCCTATCCCACCATGGAGAACGCTTGGATATTTGAGGGCAAAATGGTTTTCATCCTATGATAGAGTGGTTGTGGATACTCCCAGCAAATATCACAGAGCAGGCCTCAATATGGAGTGGATAAGTACTGATATTCGTCCAAAGCAAGGGCAATGCAGGGACCAATTAAGGAGGTTGAAATCATCTCTGCCTCCTGAAGCAGAATCTGGACGTGTGTTAAAGACCATATCAATTGAAAGGAATAGGGGAATTCTGAGTGACAGAAGGTCAAATGTTTTGAAGTCTTGAAGAGAAAATCCAATTTTGAAATGATTAGTAGTTCGTCCAGAGTGTGATCCTATTTGTTTATTTATTTCATACAAGGCTTGCATGTATATTTCCGGCTTCATGATAAAACCAGTAATATGCAGAGTTTCAGCAAGTTTTTGAGGTTCTTGGAAGTTCATGTTATATTTGTTTTGCCCTTCGCAGAAGTTAGGTGGAGGAGCTTTCAACAATTAAGGCTATAGGTTATAGACTAGTCATATGTCATCATTCAATAATTCTTTCAGCAGTAGATTGGATGAGACTCGTCTCTACTGTCTTCTTACAAACAATAAAAAGTGAACTAATTGTTGCAGTGAGTATCGTTGAAAATAATCGGAGGACTACATTGAATAGCATCTTTTGTCATACAGGGCATTCTTTACCAGCTTAGTAAACAGGGCTGTAGTTTCTAGTTATGCAGAGATGGCTTAATCAGCTTCACTTGATTGCTTCAAAGAAGTCCTGGTGAAGTTTTTTTTTTTTCTCGGTGTGTGTACGAAGTACACCTCTTTATAGTTTATTATGAATAAAATTCCTTGCTCTTGAAGGTACAAATTAGTGGTTGTGTTATCTGATTTGTTATAATTCATTGAGCATCTTTCCCCTCCGCTCCTGGTGGTTTTGGTTGGTACGTAACGTTGAAAATAATCGGAAGACTACATTGAATAGCATATTTTGTCATACAGGGCATTCTTTACCAGCTTAGTAAACAGGGGTTCCCCTCCGCTCCTGGTGGTTTTGGTTGGTACGTAACGTTGAAAATAATCGGAGGACTACATTGAATAGCATCTTTTGTCATACAGGGCATTCTTTACCAGCTTAGTAAACAGGGGCTGTAGTTTCTAGTTATGCAGAGATGGCTTAATCAGCTTCACTTGATTGCTTCAAAGAAGTCCTGGTGAAATTTGTTTATTTTCTCGCTGTGTGTACGAAGTACACCTCTTTATAGTTTATTATGAATAAAATTCCTTGCTCTTGAAGGTACAAATTAGTGGTTGTGTTATCTGATTTGTTATAATTCATTGAGCATCTTTCCCCCCATATTTTTGCAGTAATTTTATGCTTTCCTACTGGTAAGATGCTTTACGTTGTAATTTCATGTTAGTTCAAACTTAAAAGTTTAATGTACAACAATTATGTTTCATGGAAATTTGATTTTGTTATTGCAATTGTTTTCTGGTCAGATCACACACTGTGATTCATCATCAAGATGATTAAGAGAGCATAAGTTGATTTTACTCTCTTTATGCTCTCTTATTATCTTGATGATGGATCATGGGGTGTGATCCAAAACGTTGATGAAACAAACACTAACACAGTACCCAGAAAACAATTGCAATAACATCTGTGGATTGTGGAAATCTGATATCATTAATTTGATTTTGTTAACTTTTTGTGAGGTGTAGTGGTACATTATTTGATTGAATCTACTATTTTTTAAAGAAAGTAGTTTGCTTAATTCTATAATATGGTTTATGTAGCGATATGCCATTTTAGTTTGTTCGTGTTGGGGAAGAGTTTTTCTTGGGGGTCTGAGCACAGGAGTTTACGGATGTGTAAGAATATCCGTGGCAGTTGCGTTCTGTTAATTTCTAGTAATAATGCCATATAAGGAATTCTAATACTAAAATGATTATATTTCTGACTACCCTTACCGTTGCAGGGTTTCCATTTATTTTATCTAAGAAATGGTTTAAAATTTTTATTAGCTTCTAAAGTGAATTAAAAGGTTTCTCTTTCCCCTCTCCTAGGGGGTTGCGTTCTCCTCTGGATAATTGCCTGACATATTTCTTTGAATATACAATATGGATAGGGTACCAAGACAATGTGTTGGACATAGTAGTCTGTGTTTGTTTTTTGGCGAGTGGGAGCAGCCCTCAAATGCTCCATCTACTTTATACATTTCTTTGTGTTTTTCTTTTTATGGTTTTCATCTCCTGATCGGTTTGTGCTTTCAATTGTCTCTTGTAAAATCTTATTGGTTTTTCATCAAAAAAGCCAAATAAGATTTTGATTGTCTAGACTCTAATGCATCCCTTAATGCCTGAGTCAGTGAGTTCAAAATGGGTTGCCAAGGCAGTTGCATTTGTTTCCCACTGAATTGTGTTGGTTAGTGTATTTTATTGTTAGTGGTGCTATAAGCAGTGTCTGCCGGATGGTTCTGGCAGTGACCACATTTATGATGGTTGAAGCCGTAATATAGATATTCTGAGCAATTTTAGTAGAGTCGTTTCCGAGATTTTGCTGCACATTTCACTCTAAGCAGGCAGATCATTAAAGGGTAAAGGTAAAATCCATGTACAAATGATGTAAGTGTTTCAGTAAGTCGCTATTGCATGAGAACCAAGAACTTTTTGTACGCTGAAGTTTGTACCATTGTGAGCAACATCAGCAGATGCTCACCCATTTCTTCAAACGGTGGCCAAATAATTTTATGATTTAAACTTGGCACGGTTTGATCTTGGGGTTCAGGCTGCTAAGTGAGTTTTGCATACTGGTCATGTTGACTTCGTTTCTATAGTAATGAGGTGATCTGTGGTTTTAGAGGCAATGATTGAGCTCCTGTGAAATTGATGCTGTTTCTGGGCTGCTTTTGTTTCCCTACTGTCTGGGATTAATGTATTATGCTTGTCATGGTAGTATAATAGTATTTCATGGTACTAGTATAATAGTATTTTCATGGACCCGACGAAATAATTCGCAACCTTTGGGACAGGCATGGCTGCAATTCCTTTGCCTGCCGCTCTCATACGCCGCGCACCCAGGCCCCACGCTGACAGTCTGGCGGGGAAGAGATTTTCAGCCTTGCCGCTTAGCCTTGCCACCCTATGGTGGATCTGCTTCTAGATGGCCTACTGATAGTGCAGTCCCCTCTGCTCCTGGTGGTTTTGGTTGGCCGAGATCTGGTGGAGATTCTCGGTGGCCCAGTTCTTCCAAGTGGCTCCTTGGCTTTCACTAGCTATTTTCCGGTCAGACAGGAGAATGAAGAAGAAGAGAACACAGAGGAAGGATGGTCCCTTCCGAACCTCAATCTTGATTCCGCTGATGTATGGGGAGAGAAGGATGATTGTGACCCTCCACCTTCCGTGAGCATTGCATTAGCCGCTTAGCAGCTTGTTTATTTGTTTCTGTTTCTGGGTTATGCTCATGCTTCATGTTTCTGTTTTTAGTTGGCTTTTTGGGCACTGCTGTGTGACTTTCGTGGAGCAATTTCATAATTTCCAACTTTTTTTTTGAATAGCGTATTTGTATTTAATTAAATATTAATGGAAATGGTCCATTCATCATTAAAAAAGAAAAACTAGTCAAAATTCTTAGGATGTAATAATTCAAACAACTCACAAGGAAGGGTTAATTTATTACAAATTGTGAATGGTTTTTATCATTTGATTTTGAGTGGCTTATTAGGAAGTGTGGATAATTGGTATCATTTAGATTAGAAGACGAATAATTTATACGGTTCCCTTATTCCACAGGGATTGGCTCTTGTCCAGTAAATTATTTTACATGATGCTCTTGGTCATGATCAGTATTTGTAGGCTTCCCTCTATCTCGAATGTGCCAGAGGTCTTGGTAGTGGTTGTACATGCCAATACTAACTAATTTTGTTTACAATCTTCTTCTTAGTGTAAGACTTCCAATTATAAGGGAGCAACTATAGAAAGGAGAGCATCTCTGAGGTAAACATGGCTTGATTGGATGCGGAAGGGTTTAAACCTATGTCTAAAATGATTTAGTGCTTAACTTATACCTATTGAAATAGACGATTCAGCAAAAGAATTGACTGTCAAACCTCTAGACTGAGTCTTTGATTATCTAGACTATAATATATTTGTTCAAGTGTCAACAGGAAATTGGAACAGATTAGTAAAGAGGGGTAAGCAATCAAAGATAAAAATATTGTATTGCATCATGATCGACCCTCTTGAAAAATAACCAACAATACCCCCTTGAAAAATACCCAACAATGGTATTATCTCATGTAAGTGATAAGGATAACATACCAAAGCTCATTATCTTCGATTGAATTTTTCCTTAGAGAGGTCAACAAGGTGGTCTCCAAACGGTTGACAAATAATAACTAAAAGAACCGTACACGGTGGTCTCATTATGCTTTCATGTGCAAATCGAAAATCTTTAATTATCGCAGTTGCCCAAAAGAAATTAGAGTTACAGTTGGTGCCCTCTGGTTTTCCTTTGTGGTGGTTAGTGACAAATTTTTTAACGACAAATAAGAAAGAATACAGTTTTTTGTTTTATTTGGGTCTACATATGTTTTTTTGGTCTACATATGACAGTAGTGATATAGTACCCCTCATATTTTTTGTGAGGTATTTAACTATGCTACAAACAAGGCTTACATACCTTATTTACCTTATTTATGTGAGATTTGAACTTGAATTCTAATAAGAAGCTGCTTTCAACTTCTTAAATGATTCTCAATAAAGACACCTTCGAACCACCTCATACTTTTAACTCGTACTTTTTGTGAGAGGTATCTAACTGCACTACATACAAGGTGTACATACCTTATTCCTATGAAATTTGAACTTGAATTCTAATAAGACTTCTAATAAGAAGCTGCTTTCAACTTCTTAAACGATTCTCAAAAAAGACACCCTCAAACATTCTAACACTTCCAAAATTTGGGCAGTAGTTTTTTTTTCCTTTTTCTTCTGTACCTCGCCTCCTTGCAGGTAAGGATAAAAAGAAAAAGAATCATGCTTTATTTATGATGTTCACAGGGGCGTGGGACAATTTTGTTTACCAGAAAAATGAAAGGTAGGCTAAAGAGGCATTTATTTTGGTCATCTTAAAGGGAGCTGCATCTGTAAAATACCCTTATGTTTGTGACTAAAGGGTTTATTGAGGTTTAGCTTGGGGTTCGGGCTATTTTGTATGTGAAGGTTCCATTGTGATCTGAGAACGATTATTTTTGCTTAACCATTCGTTGCGGTTCTTTAGGGAAGACGTCTTGGAAATCCACTATAGACGTAGCTTATATTTGGTTGGACACGAGTTTGTTTTGGTAGGATTTTTACTAAGAGTTGGTTGTGGTAGGAGAGGAAGGTCACCTACTTCTCATCTGCTGCGCCAGCGGAATTATTGGATTGATTTAGGGTCCGTTTGGTTGGCGGAATTTGTGCATGTTGGATTTGCCAATTCTGGAATTGCCTTCCATTCTAGGTTTGTGCTATACTCAAAACGAATTCTAGAATATGGGCTTGTCCTGTTTGGTTCACCTGGAAGAGGACTGAGAAGATGCCAATTCTGCGTTTGGTTCCACACAACTAGAATTGGAATTGGATTTTTTTTTTTGCATTTTTGTGAGTAAGATTAATATTTCAATGTTTTTAATATTTTTTTTTTGTAATTTTTTTAATTTTACCACAAAAATAATGAATAATTTGTTTAGTAATCTTTGTTTTTAATTAAAAATATAATTTTTCTTATAAGTTACAATATTTGAGTTTTCTTATAAATTACAATTTTTGAGTAAGATTAATATTTCAATGTTTTTTTTTTCTAATTTGTTTACTTACCTTTGTTGTTAA
>MU226069.1:1066583-1078845 GCA_018584345.1 Thuja plicata | reverse complement strand
GTACGAGATTGAAGTTGAAATGACCACTGGCTTGACATTTGTAAACAAAAAATCTCAACACAGAAATAGTTGACACATTCATTTATCATAACTTACCTCAGAATATGCAGTTGTCGCCTTTGTAGAAAAGATGCTGTTACTTCCTTTTACACACAGCGACAGCGGCGGCGGCAGCTGAAAAACCTTCCTCTCACGCAGCAGCGGCGGCGGCAGCTGAAAAAAAAACAATGCAAAAACAAGCCCGACAAATGGGAATTGATAGGTTCCCAAAATCAATTACTTTTTTCCAATTCTCATTTTCAATTCCAATTCCAGGTCCTGAGGGGGAATTGTGGAATGCTCAAAAAGGCCCAAAATTAGAATTTGCAAAACCCTATTCCTATTTTTCATTTTGGAACCAAACACTGTATTCGACAATACCAGCATGCAGGTATGCCAATTCCCACTCAATACCTAGAACCAAACGGGCCCTTAGTGATTTTGAAAAAGTGGGAAGACGTACATGCGAAAAATGAAATGCATATGTGAATTCTTTGATTTTACTTTTGTTAAATAATATACATGTGAGTGGAAGTTGAACCTTTTAAGAGTGGGATGATAGTTTCTATAGGTATTTGACTAGAGAATCAACAAAATAAGAAATAGAAGCACATTTGGAAATATGAATGTGAGAATTTTGATAATTTTATTTTGTCTTTGTATGAGACCTGGTTGCAGTAGCTATTGTTATAGTTTTTGCGTGGTAATGACACATATTGTGGGATCTATTATGCACATAAGGGTCAAAAAGCGGTAATTTTAAAGTGTTTTTCATTACCTACTTAAAGATGCCCCAATAAGCGTGCATTACAACCATCTCAAAAATTGTCAATAATTCCAGCCACTTGTTAGATATTATTATTGAAATTAAAACATTTTGCCTTTCAAGAATAAGGTTGCTAGACATCTAACTTCTATGAAGTATGAAGGTGAGTGGATCTAGTCCTAACTTTCATGCTACCTATTTGTTCAAATGGGGTGCCTTGTTATAGATCTCAAAATGAGTTGAAATTTGACAGAGATTTCTTAAATGATGAGGATCATGTTTTCCTTTTGGTAGTAACATATTGCTCACATTTCGCCTACAAACACAAGTCATAGAGAGAGTCTTACAAAACAAATTTGTTAAGGGGGATTCTACCTTGGATAATCCTCTTAGCTTTCATGTATTTATCTATTTAGTAAAGATATGTCAAATAAACAACCAAATCTACACTAAGAAATCACATCTATTAAAGGTATAGATAATGGAACCCTCATGGGTAAATGACATTGTGATAAGGGAACATTGCTATGCAAGAGGTATGCGAAGATAAATTTGGAAGATCAAATGATAGAATGGTGAAAGGAAATTGTTGAGTGTGGAGGAAAAACCGGGTAGGAAATGGAGATAAGGTATGAAATAGGAACACGAAGAGTAGAAGATGAAAGGAATTGATAGAAGGATATTAGATGAAGAAGAAATCACAAAATTGGTAGGAGCTAGGCCAAGCTGTAATGAGATTAGAAGAAAGAACTAACTATCATAGTGTAAAATTAATGAAAATAGTCATACAATGAGATTGAAACATATGTGGCCTTGTCCAAAGAGCTCCAAAAAGTAGCTCGAAAATATAAGATAATAACAATATGATTGTTGCATTGCTTAAAGAATTGTAAAATGGGAAGAAATTGATTCTATATAATGTACCAAAGAGATCTTTAGTGTTCATGTTTTAAAATGCTAAAATTAAAATGTTGTTTTGACTTACAAGGATATGGTTACCATGCATCTAACACTTAAGAAGGTGACTTGGTTTTCCCTTAACTCTCATTCTATCTACTTGGTCTGAATGAGGTGCCTTACTCTAAACGCCAAATGAGTTGAAATTTGACACAGAGCTTTCCTAAATGATGTTGATCACATTTTCCTTTTGGCACTAGTAAATTGTGTCTTATTTCATCTACAATCACAATCTGTAGAGAAAATCCTACAAAACAAAATAGTTTGGGGGAATCTCCTTTGCCAACCCTCTTATTAGCTTTCAAGCACTAGTCCACTTAGCAAAGAAGTGTTAAATAATTGTAAATCAATTCTACACTTAAAAATCACATCTATTCAAGGCATATATAATGAAACCCTAATGGGTAATGAAATAGGGACAAAGAAACAAGGCTATGCATAGATAAATTGTGAATTAAATTTTTTATGACTGTGAAGAGGAAAAATCGGGTAGGAAATGAAGATAAGGTTTGAAATGGAAACAAGAAGAGTAGAGAATGGGCGGAATTGATAAAGGGACATTAGGGGAAGAAGAAGCGTCATAATTAGAAAGAACCAGGCCAAAACACAATGAGATTAGAAGAAAAAACTAGCTCATATAGTATAAAATCAATGAAAATAATCATCCATTGAGATTGAAATTGATCTCTAAAAAATAGTGGGATAAATTAGGATAAAAACTTTTAAGATTGTTGCAATGCTTGATGAATCATAAAATGTTCACTCTTCAAGAATAAATTATATCAATATAATGCACAAATAAGAACTTTTTCATTCATGTTTCAAAAGATTGAAATTAATGCATTGTTTTTTGATTTAGAGGGCTAATGTTGCTAGTCATCCAACTCTTAAGAGGGTGACTTGGTTTTCTCCTAACTCTCATGCAATCTACTTGGTCCAAATGGAGCGCATCTGGATGCCAAACGATTTGAAATTTGACAGAGCTGCTTTAAATGACGTTAGTTTTCTCTTGGCACTAGTAGGTTGTTTTGTATTTCATCTACAAGCACAATCTATATAGAAAACCCTACAAAAAAAATGGTTGAGTGGGGTGCCAACAAGAAGTCGAGTCTACTTTTCAATTGAACTTTTTTTCCTATTTTTTCAAGTTTGTCCCGTTTGACTTGAATACTTAGAGATTGAATCTTAAAAAAATCAGTATTAGAAGTTGTAGTACTCGAAGTCTACTTTCCAAATATGTAATTTATTATAATACCTAGATGATAGAATTTCATTTTCAATAGGCATTACTAAAACCCACATTTTAAAAGTCCCCATTTCAGGACCATACTATGCCCGTGTATGACAAACAAAATTTGATCTAAATGAAACTATTTTTCTGAATCCTTTTGGGGAATGGTATGTAACACAGTTAAGACTGATGACAATATTTTTTTTTGTATTTTATTGAATATTTTTTATTTATAAGGCATTATTGTTGTTTTTAAAACCTCTCATACACGACAAGCATAATTTGACCAAAACATATGTTTTTTATTTGTTTTTAAAGTTTGTAAAATTGTCTCGAGTTTGATATTTTTTTTGCAAGAAACTTTCAAATAAAAAAGTTATTAAAATAACAAAATAGTATGCTATCTCTAGTTTGTAGACCCGTTTCAGTAGAAATTCAATGAAATATAGAAAAAATAACCAAATATATAAATAAATTAATATTTAGAATTTGCACATTTTGATCTATAATAGTCTTTATTGTCAAAAAATTATGTAGAAAACTCATTCCGATTTGTGGCCAAAGTGTATTTTTTGTCTGCAAATTGAGACGAGCTCCAACATTCAGGTCAAACCATATCCAAAGCTAAGGGTCGGTTGACCAAGCCTTCCCCAAAGCTAAAATTGAAGGAAATTTGGAGGGAAATTTTTAATTTTTTTGGAACTAAAGGCCACGCTTATGAAACGTTATCCTGTTCTGTAAAACCCCATCCTGTTTATATTTCTGTCCATTAGCAATTCGAGATGGGCGAAACGGGACCCTGTTCTAAAACAGGGTAACGTTTCAGAAATGAACGTGAGCTCGTTTCATTTTTGACCATTTTTCATAAAAAAATTACTCAGATATTTTTACTGCATCAACAAGTGTACCTGCAGTACGACTAACAACGACAAATTTTGCATTTTTTTCTTCTTCTTTATGCATTATTCTACTCACCATTAGAATGAAGAATGAATCAGTGATTGGGAGCATCTTGGAGCATTTTTAAAGAACTAAACCATTGAAGACATTCTTTTATTGATTTCAATCGTCAATCATGGGATCTAAACAACGTCAAAAGAGGAAAGGAAGGAGGGTTATGAACCATGAAGAAATCTAAGCAGAGAGAAAAATGCCAAAGGTCTAAGAGATAGAAGATTGAGGATGTGCCAAATGAATAACAATGAAGCTTCGAGATCCACAATAATTGAAGAGACAAACATTATAGATACCATGGGGGATATGATGTATGCAAAAGATGATGTTAAAGAGGTGAATGCTAGTGCATAGGTGACAACAAGAAGTGTGGTCTTTCTCCTTTGCCTTCAATAAGACACCCAAGTCAATTTGGGTTCTCCTAGGATCCTAGATCCCCTCCCACACAATCTCTTCTACCTATCCAAGGTGGTAGAACCAATTTCCAAACTTTCCCAATTGGATACAATCCAATTCAAAATCTTACACTTTTGAGCTTTAGGGACACTAGCCCTATTTGAGGCCTCAACCTAGAAGTCTTCACCAACGACTTCAAAAACTCAAACTAAATATTGGGACACCTTACTTATATCCTAAGGACCAAGAATCACCCTTTGGTTCAACCCTCCACCTTCTGTACAGTACCTGTCTAGGACTGTCCTAGAATTCCTTGTAGTACTATCTAGGAGGTTTTTCCCACTTAACTTTTCCTCCTGATCTTCTGCTAGAAAACTAGGGGTATATCCAGATACCCTTTATGAAGTTATGTTAGACCCCAAAGCCTTAGATTCCAACTCCACTCTAGCAGTTCACCTAACTCTCACCAAGTTCACATACCTAATTGGCCTAATTAGGCTTGGATTTCAAGGCAAGTACTAGAAATTGGGTGCATGGGATTGAAAAAATTCTTCAGAGGTCTTCAAATAACTCCTTACAACTCAAATCCACTCCTAATTCACTCAACCAATCTTTCTAACAAACATAACACTTCCTTCTCCTTCATTATAGGCTGAATACATTGAGATATTCAGCCTAGGGCTTGACGCATGAGGGCCTTACCCTTCAAGCCATCTCCCAAGCTTTTAGAATCGTTGAATAAACCATCCTAACTTGCATTTTCCAGGATCTTAGAAATATCCACCGGATAAAATGCAAGTTAAGACTCCATTTGCAAACTGTGCTTCAAATAGACTCTTTCCTGGACTGCTTTTTGGAAAACTCAAACAAAACTTATCAAATCAAAACCAAATGACTTCAAATCAATCTTAGAGTGACGTTAACACAAAATAACTTCAAGACATAAACTTAGTTTCCCAATCTCACACCATACACGACTGTACAACTCAGAAATGCTCACAAAAATGCTTCATATTCCATTTCCCCTGCATCAAAGTTACATTTCAAAACTTCTAACCATGTTGGTTCGAAGTAAGAACTTAAGAACACTTCAAATGTGAAGTTGGATCGATCAAAAATGCCCTGTGATTGTTGGGCTTCCATCTTGTAACTCTCGAGCAACTTTTGGAAGTTGCATGAGCAACTTTTGCAACATTTGGCAAAACTTGTCTTTTTGCACTCGATGACTTTTGGAATGAATCCAAACCTATCAACTTGAAATAAAATTCTTAGAATAACATGAATCCAAGGAATTTAACACTATGGACTCTAAAAACACAAAACATGCTTAATGTAACATAAACCTAACTAGGTGATCCAAATGGACTAAGGCATCTCTAGGCTCATAAGATTGCCTAAGAGATCCATGACCATACACACATGGATCCCAAAACCAAAATAGGATGATCCTCTAAGATCAATCCATTTATGACAAACAAGATCCTCTAGGATCAAACAAAGATAGTCAATGGCGCAATGCATTATACTCCCTAAGACAAAATTAACTTAAGTCCCTTGAGCTGGGAGATCTTTTAGATTGAAACCAGTCTTCTTAATATCTCCAGGTGTTAACCAAGTAGCATTCTCCATTGAATGGTGTTTCCATTTGAATAGGTATTCATAGAAGGTGGATCTCCTGGTTTGTTTGGCTATCCTTTTGTCCAGTATGCAGTCAATCTCTTGTGTTGGTGTTTTTTCTAAATCTTGTAGCTCCTTGTCATGTGGCAGATCTTGAGCCCCTGCAATGGAGACACCAATGACACACCCTTTGTATGGATATAGGTCAGCTACATTGAAGATGGGGGATAAGCCAATGGTGGAAGGTAATTCAATTCTGTATGCATTATTTTCTACATTTCTTCAAGATTTTGAAAGGGCCTATCTTTTTCATCATTAGCTTGGTGTACTTTTCCTTGGGTAGTATTTCCTTCTTCAGGTGAACCATAACCATATCTCCAACTTTGAATTGGACATCTCTCCTCTTGGCATCTGTAGCTTGTTTGTACTTCTCAAAGGTTTGTTGCAGTCTGTCCTTCACTTGTTGATGAATGGTCTTCGTTACCTCTGCAAAATCCTCAGCTTGGGCACTCCTCTGGCCAAAATCCTAAATGTTTCTTAGTTCCAAGACACCCCTAGGGTGGGATCCATAGACAATTTGGAAAGGACTGAGTCCTGAACTTCTGTTAACAGAATCATTGTAGGAGAATTCTGCTTGTGGGAGGATTCAATCCCATGCCATTCCATACTCCTTTGTCAGGCATCTTAGCAAGTTTCCTAGAGACCTATTGATGACTTTAGTCTGTCCATCTGATTGAGGGTGGTAGGCATATGACATAGCTAGATTTGTTCCAAGTTTCTTCCATAGGGTACGCCAAAAATGTCCCACAAACTTGGGGTCTCTGTCTGAAACAATGGTGAGTGGTAAACCACGGAGTCTCACAATCTCCTTGAAGAATAGACCTGCAATACTTGAGGCATCACGTGTAGTCTTACAAGGTAAGAAGTGGGCCATCTTGGAGAATCTGTCTACAACCACATAAAAATTGTCATAACTTGCCTTTGTCCTTGGAAGAACCAATACAAAATCCATGTTGGTGGAGTCCCAAGGTTTGTTAGGGATGGGTAATGGTGTGTACAATCCTGCATTTGAACTGGTACCTTTGGCTTTTTGACACACTAGGCAATTCTCTACGAATCTCCTTATCTCAGTCTGCATCTTGGGCCAGAAGTAGAACCTTCTTACTAGCTCAAGTGTCTTGTCAAGACCAAAATGGCCTGATAAACATCCATAATGCTTCTCTTTTACGACGTTCTCCCTCATGGAACAATCAGGGATACAAAATTGGCTCCCTTTAAACAACAATCCTTCTTGAATCATATATTCTGCAAATTCAGTGTGATATCTATTTCCTAGTTCCAAACAAACTTGGCAAATTTATTTGAAGTCTGCATCATTGAGATACATGTCTTTGAGGACAGAGATACCTACACTTTCCAAGGCCACTTCTTGTATAGAAAAATTCCTCCTGCTCAATGCATCAGCTACCTTGTTAGCTACTCCCTTTTTATGCTTTATGGTGAAAGTGAATGCTTGTAAGTATTCCATCCACTTGAGGTGTCTATGGTTCAGTTTCTCACGCCTGTTAAGAAAACTCAAATCATGATTGTCAGTAAATACAACAAATTCTTTTGGCAATAAGTAATGCCTCAACTTTCTCAGAGATTGGACCATAGCATACATCTCCAAATCATATATAGAGTATTTCTGCTTAGCTTCATTAATATTTTCACTGAAGAATGCCACATGTCTTCCTTCTTGGTCGAGAAGACCTCCAATAGCTCTTTTACTAGCATCACATTCAATGTTGAACACCTTGTGAAAATCAAGGAGAGTTAAGATAGGTTGTTGAGAGACTCTTGTCTTCAAGTATTCAAAGGACTTGTTTGCAACATTAGTCCATACAAATTTGCATTTCCTTCCCCCTTTGATAGTGTCTATCATTGGTGCACTCACCCCACTGAAATTATTCACAAATTTCCTATAGAAGCTAGCTAGCCCATGGAAAATTTTGACTTCACTGAAAGATTTTGGAGTGGGCCAATTCAGTATGGCTTCCACCTTGGAAGGATCCATTTTCAAATTACCTTTGGAGATGACAAAGCCAAGAAATATCAGTTCCTCTTGCATAAACACACATTTTTCCAAATTTATCCTCAACTTTTCTTCATGTAGCCTCTTCACTACCATAACTAGATTTAACAAATGCTCTTCTTTATCTTTGCTAAAGATCAATATGTCATCTAAATAAACAACTACAAAGTGATTTATGAAAGGCTTAAGGACCTCATTCATCAATCTCATAAAAGTAATAGGAGCATTAGAGAGGCCAAAGGGCATCACTACCCATTCAAACAACCCCTCATTGGTTTTGAAAGCTATCTTCCACTCATCCCCTTCTCTGATCCTAATTTGATGATACCCACTCTTTAGATCAATCTTTGAGTAATATTTTGCTCCTCCTAGGCAGTCCACGAGATCTTCTATCCTTGGCATAGGAAACCTATATCTGATGGTTATCCTATTGATGGCTCTAGAGTCAATACATAGCCTCCATGTACCCTCTTTCTTTGGTGCTAGGATTGCACAAGGGCTTATGCTCTTCCTAATGAAGCCTTTTCCCATCAACTCTGGCATCTGTCTTGCAACTTCTGCATTTTGGTCACAGGTAAGCTTATAAGAAGCCTTATTTGGCAAGGTAGAACCATGTATGAGGTCTATACAGTGGCTAATATCCCTCTGTGGTGGTAAAACATCAATACTCTTATCTGCAACTATCCCTTTGTATTTGTTCAACAATTCTGCTACTTCTTTGGGGCCAACACTTCTATGAGGTTCTTGATTTTTTGGTGTCTTCTTAGGCTCCATTTTTGACTTTACTATGATGGAAAAACAAGGTGTGCCTCTCTCCTTAAGAACTTTCAAAAATTCCTTCTCTCCCACTAAGGTAACACTGTTTGTTAAGGCTTTGTCTTTCTCAGAATTAGGGAGAGGTGTCATAGTGTAACTAATCCCATTCTTAGTTAAAGTATGCACATTTTTATTGCCCCCATGTTGGGCATCAACATCATATTTCCAAGGTCTTCCTAGGAGAAGATGACATGCATCCATATTTACAACTTCACACAAAACTTTATTTTTATATTCTCCTACTTGGAATTCTACCCAACATTGCTTATCTACTAAAGCTTGTTGATCCTTATTAAGCCAAGATACTTTATAGGGGATTGGGTGGGGTATTTTCTTCAAACCAATCTTATCTATCATTGCATTAGAAACTAAATTTTCTGTAGAACCAGAATCAACAATAACTTTGAAAATATTACCAAGTACCTTGCAGTGAGTTTTGAATAAACTCTTCCTTTGTGGGGGCTCCTTAGGAGTTGGCATCTTCAGGAGTGTCCTATTGAACATTATGCATTCTACTTGCTCAAGGTCTGCAGGTTTGGATGTAGTGGTGTGGTAGGAGGTCATGCTTTGACAGTCCTCATCTTGAGTGAGTTGGACTCTTTTATCTCCTCCTGATGTACCAGCCTTGTTCGAACATCTAAAAGATTGGTGACCAACCTGATTGCAACAAAAACACTTCCCAGTGAATGTGGAGTTGCTTATACCTCCTGACCTTCCTCTTCTATTGCCTCTACCCCCTCTGAAATTACCTCTGTTATTTCTCTTTCTATCATACTCTTGGTGATTGGATTCTCCCTGTGGTCTTGGAGATGATCCTCTTCCTTGAAACCTTCCCCTACCTCTGAAACCATTTTCTCTTCCTCTACTATTCCATTCTCCTCTCCTTCTTTGTTTTTCTTCAATCTTCATAGCCATATGATAGAATTGGTGCACAGATTGTGGACAAAACAAACTTAGTTCATCCTGGATACTGTACTTGAGCCCGTTCATGTATCTAGCAAGTTTTTGTTTCTCACTTTGAGGGGTCTTTGTCTTCATGGAGATCTTGTGGAATTCATCAGTGTAAGATCCCACATCAAGATCCTTTTGCTTCAAATTCTATAACTTCTTGTGCATAGTTACTTCATAATCTTTAGGAATAAATTTCTTCTTGATTTCTCTTAACATCTTCTTCCATGTGGTTATAGGGTTCTTTTCTTTCTCCACCCTCTCCCTTTGTAGGAAGTTCCACCAACTTAGTGCAGGTCCTTTCATTTTGGACTTGGCAACCTTTGTTCTTTGGGAGATAGGGATATCCTCACAATCAAAATAGTTTTCTAGGGCTTCCACCAAGTCCATGCATTCCTCACGGTCCATCATTCCCATAAACATTGGTAGGTCTAGTTTGTTATCTCTCCTACCCACTCTCTCCAAAGCTTCTAAAATTCTTTTCTCTTTTGGCACCTTTGTCTTCTCTTCATCACTCTTCCTCTTCCTCTTCCTCTTCCTCCTCCTCCTCCTCCTCCTCCTCCTCCTAATCTTTGCTAGCTCCATGTTAGTGACCCTCATAGGGATCTCTCCATCAGTATCACCAGTCTTCTTTTCCATTCTTATTCCAAAGAGATTTTCTAGGCTCTGATACCACCTAATGCAGAGGTGACAACAAGAAGGGTGGTCTTTCTCCTTTGCCTTCAATAAGACACCCAAGTCAATTTGGGTTCTCCTAGGATCCTAGATCCCCTCCCACACAATCTCTTCTACTTATCCAAGGTGGTAGAACCAATTTCCAAACTTTCCCAATTGGATACAATCCAATTCAAAATCTTACACTTTTGAGCTTTAGGGACACTAGCCCTATTGTAGGCGTCAACCTAGAAGTCTTTACCAATGACTTCACCAACTCAAACTAACTATTGGGACACCTTCCTTATGTCCTAAGGACCAAGAATCACCCTTTGGTTCAACCCTCCACCTTCCGTACAATACCTGTTTAGGACTGTCCTAAAATTCCTTGTAGTACTATCTAGGAAGTTTTTCCCACTTAAACTTTCCTCCTGATCTTCTTCTAGAAAAATAAGGGTATATCCAGATACCCTTTATGAAGTTATGTCAGACCCCAAAGCCTTAGATTCCAACTCCACTCCAGCAACACCTAACTCTCACCAAGTTCGTAGACCTAATTGGCCTAATTAGGCTTGGATTTCAAGGCAAGTACTAGAAATTGGGTGCATGGGATTGAAACAATGCTTTAGATGTCTTCAAATAACTCCCTACAACTCAAATCCACTCCTAATTCACTCAAACAATCTTTCTAACAAACATAACACTTCCTTCTCCTTCATTCTAGACTGAATACATTGAGATATTCAGCCTAGGGCTTGATGCATGAGGGCCTTACCCTTCGAGCCATCTTCTGAGCTTTTAGAATCATTAATTAAACCATCCTAACTTGCATTTTCTAGGATCTTAGAAAAATCCACCGGATAGAATGCAAGTTAGGACTCCATTTGCAAACTGTGCTTCAAATAGACTCTTTCATGGGCTGCTTTTTGGAAAACTCAAACAAAAATTATCAAATCAAAACCAAATGAATTCAAATCAATCTCAGAGTGAAATTAACACAAAATAACTTCAAGACATCAACTTAGTTTCCCAATATCACTGTTGATATTATGGCAACTGATCGTGTAGTAGGTGTTGATATTAAGGCGACATGTCTGGTAGTAAAAGAAGACTGACATTGTAAAACCCTAAAATGGTCAATTTTAGAGGTTGCCCTAAAACGCCTGTTATAAGTGTTTGAGATGTATAATGCATTGTAACGTGGTGTACATTTTTGCTGGATAATTATAAAGGTTGGACTACTGTGTAGGTGGACGTAGCCCATGTTTTGGGTGAACCACGTTAAATCTATGTGTTATCTGTGTTTAGTTTCTTTCTTCTATTGTTTTTGCGTATAACTGTTTATTCTTATATTGTTCCGGTTCTGTCAAACCCTAACAATTGGTATCAGAGCTAGGTTTGTTGCTATAGATTGATAGGACTTTCAGATTTGAGTGGGAGCAATGGAGGATTCCAAATTCAAGATTGAAAAATTCAATGGCCAGAATTTTCAGTTGTGGAAAATGCAGATGGAAGATTATCTGTATCAAAAGGACCTATGGAAGCTATTAGAAGGAAAAAACAAGAAACAAGGAACTATGTCAGCAGAGGACTGGGAGGTCTTGGATAGGAAGGCATTGGGATCTATTCGATTGTGCCTTGCACCATCTGTAACATTCAACATATCAAAGGCAACAACAACCGTAGAGCTGATGGAGACATTGGCTAAGTTATACAAGAAACCCTCAGCTTTGAATAAGGTATTTCTTATGAAGCATTTGTTTAATATGAAAATGGGTGAGGGAGGATCTGTATCGAATCATTTAAATGA
>MU226069.1:1055006-1066016 GCA_018584345.1 Thuja plicata | reverse complement strand
TTTGGGTGATGATGAGCCCTGTCCTATTGTTGGGAAAGGGAAAATAAAGATCAAGTTGCCAAACGAAAATGACTGGGTACTGCAGGAGGTAAGACATGTCCCTAATTTAAGAAGAAATTTAATTTCTACAGGACAACTTGGTAGTGAAGGCTGCATAGTCATGTTTACAGACAATGTCTGGAAGGTCACTAAAGGTTCATTAGTAGTAGCTAAAGGTTCGAAGATAGGCACATTATATTTGTGTACTGGTAACACTTATTCTACCTTAGTTGCTACTGATAATGTTAATGCAAGGAAAAATACTATAGATGTTGCAGGAATAGATTCAAAAATGTGGCACCATAGGCTTGGACACATGAGTGAGAAAGGGATGAAAATCCTTCACTCTAAAAATCTGTTGCTAGGACTGAAAAATATCGATTTAGAGTTCTGTGAAAATAGTGTTATGGTAAACAGAAAAGAGTCAGATTTCTCAGAGTTGGGAAAGAAAAGAAGAGTGAGAAGTTAGAGCTAGTGCATTCAGATGTATGGGGACCGGCTTAGGTATCATCTCTTGGTGGATCTCATTATTATGTTATTTTCATAGATGATTCAACCAGGAAAACATGGGTATATTTTCTGAAACAAAAATATGATGTTTTTGAAACATTCAAGAAATGGAAAGCTTTGGTTGAGAATGAGACAGGAAAGAAGTTGAAGTGTCTCAGATCCGATAATGCAGGTGAGTATTGCAGCACAACCTTTGAAGATTACTATTCTATCAATGGAATTCGAAGGCAGAAGACAGTTCCGGGAACCCCACAAGAAAGTGGTGTGTCAGAAAGAATGAATAGGACAATCATGGAATGTGCAAGGAGCATGAGATTGCATGATGGACTGCCCCTTCATTTATGGGAAGATGCTGTAAACGCTGCAATCTATTTGATAAATAGAGGACCTTCATCCCCTTTGGATGTGGTATTCCAGAGGCAACATGGACTTGTAAAAAGGTAAATTATTTATTTTTGAAAACTTTTGGTTGTGAAGCTTTTGTCCATGTTGATAAAGAAAATAGAACCAAGCTTGATCCTAAATCTAAAAAATGTACCTTTATTGGATATGGAGTAGATGACTATGGTTATCGGTTATGGGATTTTGAAAATCTTAAGATAATTAGAAGTAGAGATGTTATATTCAATGAGAAGGTCATGTATAAAGAACAGTTGCAGGAAAAGAAGCATGAACGGGTCAGACAAGAATATGTGGTGTTGGATGAGACTCCTGAAAAAGGAACACCACTGGTACCTAATGCTCAGCAACAATAGGTTATCCCACAAACTCCTGTAAGTGTTAGACATTCTATAAGGTCAAGTAGACCTCTTGAAAGGTTTTCTCCTTCTTTGTATTCCATTTTATTGACTGATTCTGGTGAACCAGAAGAATATGAAGAAGCAATGCAGGTGGATGCCAAACAACAGTGGAAGCTGGGCATGAAAGAGGAGATGGTCTCCTTGTTGAAAAATAAGACTTGGGACTTAGTCCCTTTACCTGAAGGAAAAAGAGCCTTGCCTAACAAATGGGTTTATAGGCTGAAGGAGGAAGATGAAGGAAATAAGAGGTATAAGGCCAGACTTGTGGTAAAAGGTTTTGCACATAAAAAGGGTATAGATTTTGATGAAATATTCTCCCCTGTTGTAAAAATTACTTCAATTAGAACTGTACTAGGTCTTGTGGCTGCAGATGACTTGCATCTTGAACAACTAGATGTCAAAACAACTTTTCTCCATGGAGATTTGGAGGAGGAAATTTACATGCAGCAACCAGAGGGATATGAAGTCAAGGGTAAGGAGAATTTGGTGTGCAGGTTAAGGAAGAGTCTGTATGGCCTAAAGCAGGCACCCCGCCAATGGTATTTAAAATTTTATAGTTGCATGGCTGAACAAGGTTACCATAGATGTCATTCTGATCACTGTGTATAGTTTAAGAGATTGGATAATGGGAGTTACATCATCCTGTTACTCTATGTTGATGACATGCTTGTTGTTGGGTCCAATATGCAACACATAAATGAACTTAAACTGAAATTAGCAAGGTCATTTGCTATGAAGGATTTGGGTGCTGCTAAGCAAATCCTTGGTATGAGGATTACACGAGATAGGAAAAATAGAAATTTGAATTTGTCCCAAAGTGAGTATATAAAGAAGGTATTGAAAAGATTCAATATGCAGGATGCAAAAGCAATCAGTACACCTTTGGCTAGTCATTTCAAATTGACTAAGGAAATGTGCCCAAAGGTACAGGAAGAGGTAGATAAAATGTCTAACATCCCGTATTCATCAGCTGTTGGTAGTTTGATGTATGCAATGGTATGCACATGGCCAGATATTGCTCATGCAGTGGGAGTTGTCAGCAGGTATATGAGAAATCCGGGTATAGAACATTGGAATTCTGTCAAATGGATTCTTCGATATTTGAGAGGAACTACTACAAAAGCATTATGTTTCACAGGATCCAGTTCTTCTCTGAGTGGATTTGTTGACTCTGATCTGGCAGGAGATATCGATACAAGGAGGAGTACTACAGGGTATGTTTTCACTGAAGGGGGTACTGCAGTCATTTGGATTTCTAGATTGCAGAAATTTAATGCACTTTCAACTACTGAAGCTGATTATGTAGCTGCTACATAAGCTAGCAAGGAGATGATTTGGTTACAAAGTTTTCTGGAGGAATTGGGTCAGAAGCAAGAAGATCGCCCATTGTACAGTGATAGCCAGAGTGCCATTCATCTTGCAAAGAATTCTTATTTTCATTCAAGGAAAAAGCACATACAGCTTAGGTACCATTTTATAAGGCCTATTTTGGAGGATGACCAATTACGGCTTGAAAAGATTCACACAAGTGACAATCTTGTAGACATGCTCACGAAGGCAGTCCCCAAGGAGAAGCTGGTTTCTTGCTGAGATTCTATTGGGCTTCTTGAATAATGATCATGGGGTTAATACACAACAAGGTCTTTTATCCAGTGGGAGTTGCACATACTACATTGTCGTCTGGTTCCAGTCTCCAAGTGGGAGATTGTTTGGTGTGGATCCTGATCAGTCTCCAAGTGGGAGATTGTTGATATTATGGCGACTTATCATGTAGTAGGTGTTGATATTGTGGCGACATATTCTAAGTGTTTGAGATGTATAATGCATTGTAAGGTGTTGTACATTTTTGCTGGATAATAAGAAAGGTTGGACGGCTGTGTAGGTGGACGTAGCCCAGGTTTTGGGTGAACCACGTTAAATCTGTGTTATCTGTGTTTAGTTTCTTTCCTGGACTACTTTTTGGAAAACTCAAACAAAACTTATCAAATCAAAACCAAATGAATTCAAATCAATCTTAGAGTGAAATTAACACGAAATACCTTCAAGACATCAACTTAGTTTCCCAATCTCACACCATACACGGGCGTACAACTCAGAAATGCTCACAAAAACGCTTCATATTCCATTTCCCCTGCATCAAAGTTACATTTCAGAACTCCTAACCATGTTGGTTCGAGGTAAGCACTTAAGAACACTTCAAATGTGAAGTTGGATCGATCAAAAATTCCCTGTGACTGTTGGGCTTCCATCTTGCAACTCTCGAGCAACTTTTGGAAGTTGCATGAGCAACTTTTTTGACAACTTTTGCAACATTTAGCAAAACTTGTCTTTTTGCACTCGATGATTTTTGGAATGAATCCAAACCTATCAACTTGACATAAAATGCTTAGAATAACATGAATCCAAGGAATTTAACACTAAGGACTCTAAAAACACAAAACATGCTTAATGTAACATAAACCTAACTAGGTGATCCAAATGGACTAAGGCATCTCTAGGCTCATAAGATTGCCTAAGAGATCCTTGACCACACACACATGGATACCGAAACCAAAATAGGATGATCCTCTAAGATCAATCCATTTATGACAAACAAGATCCTCTAGGATCAAACAGAGACAGTCATGGGTGCACTGCACCAAATGCAAAAGACAATATGAATATAGACAACAATGCAAGTACTTCTTTGAATGAACCTTTTAATGATGTAGAAAACATTATTCCAGGTACATCTTCAAATCCACCTTTGAATGATATTGAAACCACGATTATAGATAATACCCTTTATGTAGATTTATTACAAGCATATACTAGTGTTGAAATTGATTCAATTCCTGACATAGTTCTTCAAAGAGATCTTGAAAATGAAATCCTCTTGTTGGTGCAAATAAAAATCCTTCAGTTGTTGAAATTAAAAATCCCCCTGTTGTTGAAAATGAAAATCCTTTAAATGTTGTTGACAATGAAAATGAAAATCCTTTCCTAAATGAAAATGATTTTTTTTCCAACGAGGTGCAATCGAGAATTCTAACAATGATGATAATGAAAAGTATTTTTTGAAAATTGAAAGTAATGTTTTGGATGGTCTTCCTGGTAAGCTATCTTGGAGGCAAATAAGCAATTATGCTAATAAAATATACATTGAATTATTTTTATAAAAAAATTTAGCATTTCAATGCCAAATTATGATTCAATTGATGAGAATGTCAAAAATGAGAAATGTAATGCAAAAGTTAGGCATTTATGTGAAACAAAATAAAAAAGATGCACCAGTTAAACATGCTATATCTACGACCATTCAGTCTATTGGAAAAATGAGTCAATCGAAAGATAAGAATGCAACACGATGAGCTATAACAACTGCTATAGTTAATAAAAACACTTTGGATAAAAGAATGGTAAAAAATATCAGTGGAATTTTAAACATGCATCCTAAAACATTGGTAAGAGCAGCAAAGAGAAGATTAAGTATCAAAAATGATCCAATCAACCAATGTTGGAGTTTTAGTGGTAGATTCCCACGATCTGACATGAGATTGAATCCTAAAAGCAAATCTTTGGTTGAAAAATATTGGCATGATAATACAAGGGTATCATCTAATGCTAGAGATGTTTTAAAATTTAGAGTGGGTTTTAAAATTCATAATCCTCATCCAAAGCACCTATTAGACACCACTCAAACTGAATTTTATAGAAATTTTTTAGATGAGGTTGTGTTACCTGGACAAATTACTCTTAGTCAAAGATCATTTAAAAAATGTAAACCTTGATATGTGAAAATCAATAAGCAACAAATATCTTGTTGTTGTAAAACACATGCTCAATTCCATTATTACTATGATGTTTTTTGATATATACATTGTACTTTACATGTTGACATGATTATGCAGGATTGTGATATTAATATACCACCTGAAACAATCAAGGAGTTTGTAGCAAGTTTATTTAGTGAAAGATGTAAAGGGCAATGTTTTTTTATGTTCATGTATTTCAAGGTAGCGCACTAGTTGTGGGGATTTTTCATTGTTAGGGCAATGTATGCATGAAACTAGTGAAATGATTTTGGACAACAATTAGTGGATGTTACAAGATTTAAGAATGTTGAGTATCCTTTAAAAGGGGAAAATTGGAAAGCGATGCAAATTAATCACATAAAAACTTAGTGTACATGCATTCATTTCAGAATTCAAGAGTAAGATTGTTCCTAAATACGCGAAACACACTCAATGGTAGATGGTTTGATGGTCAATTTCACACGTAAATGCATTTCCAATTGACACCATACTATCAATGGTTGACTTTGGAGAAAACTACACTCTTGCTCCACAAGAGGAAATTCAAGATCAATACTACAATTCAATTCAAGTGTTTATGTTTGTTCATATTGTTTATAGAGATGCACATGATAATACATAGGATGATAGAAAAATTGTGAGGGAGTATCATTTATATTTGAGTGATAATCGAATGCACTCGTCATAGTTTGTTCAATAATGTTTTGAAAGATTTTATATTAATTTAAAAGAATAAGAAATCCAGATGAGAGAACCTTTCATATAGTCAGATAATTGCACAGGACAATTCAAGAATGCTCGAATGTTTTATTGGCTTAGTAGGGCTCACAAGGAAACCAATATACCACATATGTGAAGTTTTTTTGAAGTTGGCCATGGTAAAGGAGAACATGACGGAGTGGGGCATGTGTTAAAATAATTGTGGCTAGAGAGAAATTAAAATTTGAGGATGCAACCAAATTTAAAGATGCACATGCAGTTCAAAATTATTTGTAGAATCAAACAAGAACTCTAGAATTAAATGATTTTTTTCGTTAATTGAGGAAAATAACATTTCACCTAGACTTGATTGTGATACAATTAGTGGATCGACATCATGACATTCATTTAAGAGTTCAAATGCAAGCACACAAACTTTGTGGTCAAGAAAGCTTGCATGTTTTTTTTTCAATTTTGAATTTCAGGTGATTGGGATGGTTGTGAGAATATTGAATGGGTTGAAGAATGGAAACAAAAATACTGACACCTGCACAAACATATGAGCAATATGAAATAACACTTGAAGATAATGATAAACTATTTGCATCAAAGGATTATGACCATGTTTCAGATCTTCTACAAGAAGTTACTTATATTTTTTATATTACTTTATATTTGAATGTGATTATTGGTCTAAGTTTATCATGGTAATTTTTTTTTCTATAAGTTTATTTCACATGTAAATTAGCCATTTTATTTATATTTGCAGGACATGTGTATGCTGTTGTTGCACCTGAGAACAATGAAGAGGAAACAAAGTATTGGTTGGCTAGACGTCTTGAGACCAAACATAAGTTAGTATAACCTAGAGAAGACGATGCTGGCTATCATTATCCTACAGGTTTGGTGATGGTTGTTGGCACATGGTTACAAAAATACATAACAAGGAAGAATGGTTTGCCTGCATTTGAAGACTATGAAACACATAAGAAGATTATACACTACTCGCATTTGGTCGTGGCGACAAATATAAAGCTATCCAGATATAGTGGGAGACCTGCTAATAAAGAGTTGTGGTCAATTTCTACGGAAGAACACAAGACAATTCTAGATGTACTACATAAAAGAGAGGATGTTGATGGTACAATGGAATAAGTAAATACATGTTAGCATAAATGTGAACTTCTAGAATTTGTGATAACTTCATATATAATTTATTTTGTTTTACATCACCTTAACATATCATGATCTTATTATTGATGCATTGCATAAAATAGAGGATGCGTATGACACAATGAAATAAGTAAATACAAGTAAGTATATATGTGTACTTTTTGAAATTGTGATAACTTCATATATTATTTATTTTGTTTTTAATCACCTCAACATATCCTAATCCTACATCCCCTTAGGACACCCCAAATTGAGATCCCCTTAAGACATCCTAGAATTGCATCCCCTTAAGCTATCATTGTTTAGTACATCCCCAAATCAGATATCCTAATTATGAATCCTCTTAAGACATCCTAATTTTAGGTCCCCTTAAGGCATCCCCTTAATACATCCTTATTTTAGATCCCCTTAAGACATCTTAGTTTTAGGTCCCTTTAAGGCATCCCCTTAAGACATCCTAATTTTTGATCTCGTTAAGATATCCTAATTTTAGGCCCCCCCTAAGGGATCCCCTTAAGGAATCCTAATTTTAGGTCCCCCCCTGAGGCATCCCCTTAAGACATCCTAATTTTAGATCCCCTTAATACATCCTAATTGTAGATCCCCTTAAGGCATCCTAGAATTGCATCCCCTTAAGACATCCTAGAATTGCATCCCCTTAAGATCCCCATAAGGCATCCCCTTAAGAATTGCATCCCCTTTAGATCCCCTTAAGACATCCTAATTTTAGATCCCCTTAAGGCATCCCCTTAAGCCATCATATCTATCACGTCCTCAAATTACATATCCTAATCCTACATCCCCTTAAGGCGTCCCCTCAAGAAATCACCTCAAGACACCCCCTTAAGTTCACCTAGAATTTTAATGTGCCGTATTTTAAAATGTTGTACAGTTCTCTTGATTTTTTGTTAGGTTTGTAATGACACCATTCCGTTGAAGAACTTAATGATTATGCTTTTTTAATTTGGTAAGCATGATGCTCTTACATTTGTACTCGGTTACATTAATTTGTACATGTTTTTAGTTACATATTTTCTATTTGTACAAGATTTTAGTTACTTATTAAAGCTTTATTCATTATTACAGGTTGTTAACTCCATGGTTCATTTATTATTGTATGCCAATATAAAGTAGAAGATCATGTATTTTCTCAAATTGTAACCAATTTTATTGTGTTATGTGCTACTGAACTTTTTTTAATGTTATATTAAAGTATCAAACTATTGAACAAGTATCTTATTTTGTTTCTTTTTCAACGGACTATTGAACACTTTCTATTTATTCTTAGTATGTTATTCCATTATCTTATTAAATACATGTATCGTTTACATATATGATTGCTATTTGGATGTTCAATTTTCTTTGTAGCTTGTTCAAATTTAGGCAATATGTTAATTCTATAGATTAATAGTCGTCTTTCAACATCATAATACACATACATTTGTTGTGTTCTTAAAGTAAAATTAACACTATGTGAAACATTTTTTAATACTTGTACATACATACAAACTATCTAGAAAATCTAGTAAATATGTAAAACATGTCAATGTAAAGATTATCAATCCACGTGAATAGCCTCTAATAAAGCACATGTAAATACATATAGTCCATCTAGTAAAATATGTAAATAAAGGATGTAAATATGTTAGTAAAAGGACGATTAGTGCAACAAACTCAAATGTCCATAAAATAACCAATGCATATGAATCTAAGAGTACATGTGACAAATGCTTATAAAATCATGCGTCCCTAAAGTCAATAGTCCTCTTTAATCCACACGAACCATGATGATCTGAATGACTGTAAAAAAACATCAGAGTTTCAAAATCATACTCTAATACATGATTCATATTTAGAACTATTCAAAATAATCTAAAACATTTTAATAAAATTAACATAAATTAAACATGAATAAATTATTATGTCATTCTGCACATCTTCTCCACTGTCCTGGAGGACATCACGACCGGTTTCATGTTGTTGTCCCTCTCGGGGCTCTGTCTGCATGAAATGATCATCACCAAAACTATTAAAAATGATATGCATTTTATTTTAATAAAATTTATATAAATTAAACATGAACAAATTACCGTGTCATTCTACACATCTGCTCCATTGTCTTGGTGGACATCATGACCAGTTTCATGTTGTTGTCCCTCTTGAGACTTTGCTTGCATGAAATGATCAACACCAAAACTCTTAAAAATGATATACAATATTTTAATAAAATTTATATAAATTAAAGATAAACAAATAAAGTACCATGTGAATCTCAACATCTGTGTGAGGTTGCAGTCCCTCTTGTGACTCAATCTGTGTGGAACGATCAAGAGCAATAGTATTACTAACAATGTCATTACAAAGTCAAACAAAATTATATATGAACATGCACTAAGATTTTGTAAGGGGTCAAATATAATGTGGACCTAATTTTTAAGATGTAGAAATAAAACCTGTGATGATGTCTCTGGTCGCGATGCACTTTGATCAACCACATGTGCATCGACATCAATCCTGATGGTCATATCGAACTATACATGTGTAAAATTAATATACAAACATGTTGACAATTTTTGAATATAAAAATTATTTAAATTTCATGAAAATAAATTACCTCAGGTGGTTCTGCATCCAATACTCCAGATAGTGGTGGACCAATGGGCATAGTGTCATATGGTGGATTCTCCCCTCTTTAACAACATTAATAATTGTCCACCAATGACTCCAAAATTTGTCCACCATTCCTTGATGGACACACAACCTCATGTATATACGTTTTTTATCACGTAGTTTCTCTCCTGTTTTAGGGTCCCTAAAATATGGATATATTGTGTCCTTTGTAATTTTTAGATCTAAGATCTAACAATATGTGAGGCCATCAGAATAATATTGCCTCATCTCCTCTCTCCATGCGTCATGCCTATCAAGGTCACCATCAATATATCTCATTGAATCTACAATATTTTGCATGGTAGATATAAAAGGCACCACATGGGGAGGGGGGGGACAAAGGGACGATTTTGTAAGTGATTAATGTGGTCCATGATAGATTTTATAATTTCATCAACTTGCGCTTTGTAACGCGCCTGATCAGTATTTTGTTGGGGTTGTGGTTGAGGTTTGGGTGGAGGTGGAGGTGGAGGTGGAGGTAGAGGTGGGGGTGGCAATGTGTGTGTGGGTGGCAGTGGGTGTGGGGGTGGGGATAGAGATGGAAACGGAGGCACGTGTCCCATGGAAGGATTAAGCAACTCATTAATGTCAAACTCATCCATAATCATGTATATAAATTAACATGCATTTAATATTTGTTTTAAAATTGAATTAAATTACACATATATAAAATTGAAACACTTAAAGAATTAAAAAAAAATTAATTTACACTAAAGAACATATGTTCTAATGAACTAACATATACCTATATCATTAGTAACAATTTGACCATCAAGTTCATGGCTGCGCGTGCTACCTTGAGCGCAAAGGTTTCTCCCCAAGCGCTGCCTTTCCTGCTCGCTTTGCTGCGGGTGCAGTGAATGGATCACCCCTTGCTACTCAAGTTGGATCCCCCTCACCTGAGTAGAATCCTTCCTCCCAGGTGCAACTTCCTACCTGCCCTGCATGCTCTGCCCCGTCGGGGGTTGTGGTGGCAACAATGCCTTCTGCGCCTGCGGCTAGGGCTTCTACTGCGGATGACACATTGTGCTCTTCATATTTTGGGTCTACTGTTGCCTCTCAAGATTCTGAGGGGCTGGTGGAGTCTTTTTCCAAGATCAGTGATTTTTTTAGTGGCTAATATTCGCCAATTGGCTAATTTTTTAAATTTGAGAATTCAAATTTGGCTAATAATTCAAGATTTAAGGCGACCTAAATTGCCAAATTTTTACAAAATTTTATTTTAGAAATATTTAAATCGCCAAATAATTTATTTTATTAAAAATTTGAACTCAAAGATTTGCCTAATATTTGATAGATGGTTAGATTCAATTCACCTAAATTTT
>MU226069.1:1025697-1054956 GCA_018584345.1 Thuja plicata | reverse complement strand
TTTATTAAAAATTTGAACTCAAAGATTTGCCTAATATTTGATAGATGGTTAGATTCAATTCACCTAAATTTTATCAGTTATTATAGAAATCTAAATTAATTCACCAATAATATATCATAACTATTAGCTATAGTAGGGTTGTGTCACCAATATTAGTTGTCATTATTGATTTAAAATATAATCCAGTGATCTTCATTATATTCAATGAGGCAAAAATGTTAGTATCTTATTTGTAACACTTATGGGGGCTAAGATTTCCTTTGGATTATTGATATATCAATGACACTGAAGAAATTTTGGGTCCTATTATAATAATAAAAATAACGATACATTTATCTCAAACAATACAATGAGGATTATTTGATTATATTTTAAATAAATGGTAGCAACTAGATACTATAGAGTTCCCTTAAAACCATCAAACATTTTCATAGTTAGCCTAATAATTTTCTATAAGAATTTTTTTTCTTTAAATATAATTATTTTCCATGGTCATTAATGAAATTTTGGTTATTGCTTGAGATTCGCCAATATTTTCTACAAAAAAATTTCTGATTAAAAAATATTCGCCAATACAAATAATTTGTTTTCCCAAAAAATTGAGAGATTCGCCAATAGGAATTAATTTTTTTAAAAATAAAATGAAAGATTAGCCAGGATTTTATATATTTTTCTAGAGGGGGGTTTCTTAAAGTTATCCCTGTCCAAGATTGTGTCCAAGTCAATTGTGGTTGCGAATGGACTTAGGGTTGCTTTGGCTCCGGTTCCAGTGTGTGGCTCTATTTTTGTCAAGCTTTCTTCTGAGGCTGAAAGGGATTTGGCAAAAAATATTGATATCTTTAAATCCCATAGACTGATTTGTCGGTTTAGGGGATTCTGGCCTAGCCTTCCTCAACTGCATGACTGGGTTTCACGAAAAATGGGAGCCACAACTATTAGGTACTGTTCATATCTATCCAATGGAAAAAGGGTTTTTCATTGAAAAGTTTGATAATGCTGAGGAAAGATCTAAGATTCTGTGTGACTACTTTTTTTGCTGGGAGGATGACAAATTTTTTCTTATGGTCAAGCCTTAGCACCCCGATTATAATCCTTCATCTGAAGTATTCAGTAAGATCCCTATATGGGTTAGGCTCGCTAATCTTCCCCTTCATCTTTGGCAAGATTCCATCATTGAGGAAGTGTGTGAGGCTTTAGGGGATTTTTCGATGTTGAATCATGATTCTTTAAACAAATATCATTCTACTTTTGCTCGCATTTTAGGTTAACTTGACACCTCGAAGGGTCTACCAACTAAAATCAAAATTGAATCAACCTTGAGATCTTGGATCCAACAACTTGACGATGAGGGTATTCCTTTTAGATGTCAAAAATGTTTTAAGACTGGTCACATTTCAGCCCAATGTGGCTTTGATTCCAAGAAGAAGAAATCTTCTGCTTCTCGGTGGAAGGTAGCCTCCACCAATCATTACACTGTTCTGAAAATCTCCTCTCAACATGGGATGGAGATTGATCCTAAAATAGGTAATAAAGTGCCTACCATTGAGGAGAATGGTTGATGTCTGTATTTACCACTTGCTGCTCCTGCTGGGTTAGGTGTGATTGCTCTGGATGGGTCTGCTGGTCCTGACCGCCCTTCTGCTAGTTTTGGTCCTGCTCTTTCTCTGCTGGATGGAGCCAGGATTTCTTCTCGTGGGTTTGAGGGTGTTGGCTCGGATGGCATTGTTTGTGCTTTGGCTGCTACTAGTTCTGGTTTGGATGATTCATTAATTGTTAGCCCTTTGGCTGGGGCTAAAGTTGGTCCTATGCTGGTTGTTTTTCTAGATGATTCTTTTCCATTGCTGGGTGCTGGTTCTTTAGCTTTGGATTCTTTGTTGTGGCAGGATGATGCTACTTGAGTTGAAGAAGGGTGGATCACAATTAAAAGCAAAAATTCTAATAAGTCCTCTCCTTTTGATATAACCCTTCGGTCCCATAATAAGGGGACAAAAGGATAGTTCTCTCTCCTTCCGACACTGATTACTTATGGTTCACCTTGTGATGTAGTGTGGGTGTGTTTTTTCTAGGACCTTTGGGTGCGATCTTGTGTGTATGTCTCTTGGGGTTTTTGGCCCTTTGTTTTGTTTAGTCTGTTGTGTTTTGGGAACTATTAATGCTATATCTTTAGTCTCTTATTTGTATAGGGTTTTGGGGCCCTTTCAAAACCTTCTTTTACCTTAATAAAAAACATTCAAAGAACTAGAGATTTTAATTTATAATCTATCAAACACAACGAGCATATATTTTATCGAAAAAAAGTCCAACATAATCTATGAAACATAAACTTATAGATAATTTAATCTACTCTATCAAACATTTAATGAGCATATATTTAATTAATTTAAAATGGTCACTAAGGGGTCTTAATGGGTCCTAGGACCACTTAGGACACATTACAACCCCTTAGGACACATTAGGACCCCTTAGGACACTTAAAACCCATTAGTGTGTTCTACGACGGTTAATGTCTTCTAATGTGTCGTAATGGGCCCTAAGGGGTCCTAGGACCACTTAGGACCCATTACGACCCCTTAGGACACATTAGGACCCCTTAGGACACTTAGAACCCATTGGTGTGTCCTACGATGGTTAATATGTCCGAATGGGTCGTAATGGGTCGTAATGGGTCCTAAGAGGTCCTAGGACCACTTAGGTCCCATTACGACCCCTTAGGACACATAAAGACCTATTAGAGGCTCTAAGGGATTCTAATGTGTCGTAATGGGTCCTAATGTGTCCTAAGGGGTCCTAATGGGTCCTAGGACTACTTAGGACTCATTACGACACCTTAGGAGTCATTATGATGTAGCCTCAAAACCTTCAAGAACAATAACTCAGAAAATAGACAACAAAATTATAGAATTTGAATTCTTTATTAAACCTCTCCAACTTACTCTACCTTACAATGAAATACAACTCCTACTTATTACAATTTTTAAAAGTACCATATTTGGCAGATTTTTGGGAAAAACAGAAAAAACAATTTTTTTTTCCATTTTTGGTAATTTCCAAAAACTATCGTGTCAATCCCAATTTTTCCCATGAAAAGACACCAAATAAGGCAAGATAAATTACCAACTAATCTATGAAATAAAAAACACGATTTCAGATTTATTACAAAAACAACTTCTAAAAAACTGAAAAAACAAGAAAAGCCAAATTCGGAGGCCAAGATGATATTTCTGGCTCCCGAAAAAAGGTCAAAACGGCCACCAATCGAGCTGAGGTTGATCAACAATCCAACTAACTCCTCCTAATGCATCTGCCTATAAAATTTGAGCAAAAACCACATCTAAGTCAAAAGTTATGACCCTCGGAAGCTTTTGCATCACATTATGACCCTTTAGGATACTTAGAACCCATTAGTGTGTCCTACGATGGTTAATGTGTCCTAAGGGTCATAATGGGCCCTAAGGGGTCATAGGACCACTTAGGATCCATTATGACCCCTTAGGACACATTAGAACCCCTTAGGACACTTAGAACCCATTAGTGTGTCCTACAATGGTTAATGTGTCCTAATGGGCCCTAAGGGGTTGTAGTGGGTCCTAACTGGTCCTAGGACCCCTTAGGACACATTAGGACCCATTAGGAGTTATAAGGGGTCCTAATGTGTCATAATGGGTCCTAAGGGGTCGTACTGGGTTCTAAGGGATCCTAATATCACTTAGGACCTATTACAACCCCTTAGGACACATTAGGACCCCTTAGGACACTTAGAACCCATTAGTGTTTCCTATGACAGTTAATGTGTCCTAATGGGCCCTAAGTGGTCCTAAGTGGTCCTAGGACCCATTACGACCCCTGAGGACACATCAGGATCCATTAGGACACATTGGGAACCATTAGGGGTTCTAAGGGGTCCTAATGTGTCCTAATGTGTTGTAAGGGGTCGTAATGGCTCCTCAGGGATCCTAGGACCACTTAGGACCCATTAAAACCCTTAGGACACATTAGGACCCCTTAGGACACTTAGAACCCATTAGTGTGTCCTACGATAGTTAATGCATCCTAATGGGCCCTAAGGGGTCGTAATGGGTCATAATGGGTCCTAGGACCACTTAGGACCCATTACGACCCCTTAGGACACATTTGGACCCCTTAGGACACTTAGAACCAATTAGTGTGTCCTACGATGGTTAATGCGTTCTAATGTGTCCTAATGGGCACTAAGGGGTTGTAATGGGTCCCAAGGGGTCCTAGGACCACTTAGGACCCATTACGATTCCTTAGGAAACATTAGGACCCATTAGGACACATTAGTGTGTCCTACGACGGTTAATGTGTTCTAAGGGGTCCTAATGAGTCCTAATGGTCATAGGACCGATTAGAACACATTACAGCCCCTTGTGACACCTATGACTTGTTATGACCTCCTAGGACCTATGAGGGGTTCTAAGGGGTCATAATGTGTCCTAATGGGTCCTAATGTGTCTTAAAGGGTCCTAGTGGGTCCTAAGAGGTCATAAGACCACTTAGGACCCATTACCCCTTAGGACACATTAGGACAAATTAGGACCACATTAGGACCCATTAGGACTACATTAGGACCCATTAGGACACATTAGTGTGTCCTACAATGATTAATGTGCTCTAATGAGTTTTAATGGGTCATGATGGGTTCTAAATGGTCATAGGACCCCTTAGGACCTATTAGGACACATTAGGACCCCTTGTGACACCTATGATTTGTTATGACCTCCTAGGACCTCTGAGGGGTCCTAATGGGTCCTACCACTTAGGACCCATTATGACCCCTTAGGATACATTAGGACATATTAGGATACATTAGTGTGTCCTACGATAGTTAAAATGTTCTAAGGGGTCATAATGGATCCTAATGGGTTCCTAATGGCCACAAGACCCCTTTGGACCTATTAGGACCCCTTGTGACATCTATGACTCGTTATGACCTTCTAGGACCTCTGAGGGGTTCTAAGGGTTCCTATTCTATCATACGATGGTTAATGTGTTCTAAGGGATCCTAATGGGTCCTAACGAGTCGTAATTGGTTCTAAATTGTCATAGGACCCCGCAGGACACATTAGAACACATTAGGACCCCTTGTGACACCTATGACTCGTTATGACCTCCTAGGACCTCTGAGGGGTTGTAAGCGGTCCTAATGTGTCCTAATGGATCCTACTGTGTCTTAAGGGGTCCTTAGGAACCATTAAAACCTCCCAGGATGTGCATTAGGACCCATTAGGACCCATTAGGATACATTAGAACCCATTAGTGCATCCCACGATGGTTAATGTGTTCTAATGGGTCCTAAGGGATCCTAATGGGTCCCAAGGGGTCCTAATGGGTCCTAAGGGGCCACAATGGGTCCTAAGGGGTCCTATGATCACTTAGGACCTATGAAAAATCCTTAGGACACATTAGGATCCCTTAGGACACTTGGAACCCATTAGTGTGTCCTACGATGGTTAATGTGTCATAAGGGGTCATAATGGGTCCTAAGGGGTCCTAGGACCACTTAGGACCCATTATGACTGCTTAGAATAGATTAGGACCCATTAGGACACATTAGTGTGTCCTACGACGATTAGTGTGTTCTAATGGGTCCTAATGAGAGCTATTGGGTCCTAATGGGACCTAATGGGACCTAATGGGTCCTAATAGGTTATAAATGGTCATAGGACCCATTAAGACACATTAGAACCCCCTTGTCACACCTATGACCCGTTGTGACCTCCTAGGACCTCTCAGGGGTTCTAAGGGTTCCTAATATGTCATAAAGGGTCCTAATATGTACTAAGGGGTCCTAAGGCGTCTGAGGACCACTTAGGACCCATTAGGGCACATTAAAACCCATTAGCATGTCCTATGATGGTTAATGTGTTCTAAGGGGTTATAGGACCACTTAGGACCCATTACAAACCCCTAGGACACATTATGACCCCTTAGGACACTTAGAACCCATTAGTGTTTCCTACGATGGTTAATGTGTCCAAGAGATCCTAATGGGTCCGAAGGGTTCCAACGGGTCCTAGGACAACTTAGGACCCATTATGACCCCTTATGACACATTCAGACCACTTAGAACAAATTAGGAACCGAATAGGACCTCAAGATCCTAATGGGTACTAAGGGGTCCTAATGCAATTAAGGGGTTCTAATGTGTATTAAGAGGTCATTAATGGTCCTAGGATATATAATGGGCGCTAAGGGTTCCTAGAATACATAATGGGCCCTAGGATATATTGATGTTTGATAAGGGACAACTAAGGGGTCCTGGGAAATGTTAATGGGTTCTAAGGTGTCATAGTTGTCATAAGGAATACCAAGGGATCCTAAGATACATAATGGGTAGTAAGGGGCCTCAAATACATAAGAGGTACTAATAGATGGACCCCTCAAGAACAAACAAATTTCACTTCAAGGATATTGAACAAAAATTCTGGAGAGCAAAACAGGCAACCCAATCGACGGTTTTAACAGAGGTAAGTTTGAAACTCAATCATCTTTGTGCTGCATCGATGCAGATAAACTATGAGGAGTGGAGTGATAATATTGATTTCTTTAGATGCAAAGGTTTTGTAATGAAATGGTTAGGGTCGTGGTTAGCCTATGAAAAGATAAAAAACTAGTATTACACTTATTGTAGCTCTGGATGTTCGCTTAAAATACTGGGAAATAACTTGTACTTAATTTTATGCCCTACTAGAGAGACAAAGGAGAAGGTTCTGCAATCGAGTCTATACTTTATAGATGGACAAGGGGTTTACATCAAAGATTGGGAGCCCAATTTTGACCCAGCCAAGGAATCCTTGAAAGACACCCCAATGTGGATTAAATTAAAAAAATTGCCTCATCAATATTGGAATATTGTCACCTTAAAATCAATAGGAGACAAACTGGGAAAGTTTGTAGGTTGGGAAGAAGCTATAAATCTCTAGGATCTTTCCACTTACACTAGGGTTTTGATTCTTTGGAAGGAAGGTACTCCTCTTCCCACTTTCCTAGAGTTGAATACAAGTGTTGGGATTTGGAAGCAAACCATTGAAAAAATGGAGGGGGGTGAACTAACAACAAACTTATGCAATCTCAAGAAGGATCGAAAAGGAAAAATGAGGGAGGTAGATACTATTATAGAGGAACTTTTACTCTTTACAGAAAAATACAGATTTCCTTCAGAAGATTGCTCAGATTTAGCACAAATGATAAACACCAAACAAGCCTATGTTGAGGATAGGGAAATGAACACTCATCAATTCAATCTCTTAAATTTAATGATTTTGAATGAAGAAATTTGGAAAGGAGAGGATGATGGAAAACCTAAGGGGGGAGTTGGAATTGACTATGAGACAAACAAATAACATGGAATTAGTCCAGGACACATATTGTCACGGTCAAGAGTTGGGCAAAAATCAAGATGAAACAACTAAGGACATGGCTGGGGCACAAGAGGTTGAGATAAAGAGAATGAATACCAAACTGGTTGGAGATACATCAACAAAAAATAATGATGGATGCCCTTGCTCATGGAAAGATGACCTCCAAGAGAGTAACAAAGGTTTATAAAATCTAACAGCAGAAGGCATTAAAAATAACAAACTTGGGTCAACACAAGTGGTAGATGATCACACTGTACACCCATTAGAGGATTATGAAGGGGGGGGGGAGAGAAATTGGGAGATGGAAACTATGAGCCTGCTTGTTGGTTTGATAAAACTAGAATATTGGTCAAGCATCCCCATCTATCTAATAAGGAACTTGGGTGACTCCTTTGAAGATATTAGAGACAGTGGAGGGAACCTAGTGGGGCATGAAACTGGTGGGGATTCACATAATAATCAGGAAATGGATGATTTTCTGAGTTTATCTGAACAACAGGGCATTTTAGAAGTAAGGAAGGTGAAGAAATCAGATTCCTTAATGGACAAAGCTAAAATTGGAGAGAAAAAGAAAAGGGGAGAAAGCACCCTCAAAATGAGACTTGCCAAGGCTGGTTGTGCTAGCAACTAGAGAAAGTTGAGATCAAGAAAAGGCTAAGCCTTTTCCCGGGAGAAATGAAGCTCATTTCATGGAATGTCAGGGGCTGCAATGCCCCTGACAAATGTTGCTTGATCAAGTGTTGTTTTGATAAGGCAAAACCTGAGATAATTTTTTACAGGAAACAAAGCTAAAATTTGAGGATTGCGACCTTTGTACAAAGAAATTTTGTAGATGGAAAAGTTCACTTGTATAGGTGAAAGGTGCTTCTGGTGGTTTATGATTACTTTGAAATGAATCCTCGGTCACTATCCAAATCATTCAGAAAAATAAGTATTGGATGTGGGCAGTGGTTCACTCAAAACAATTGTTATCAAGAGTCAACATAATTAATATCGATGGACCCAACTAAAGTCATAAACAAAATTGGACAAAAAATGAATTTTTTTTTCTGGAATGGATCTAACCAAGAGGCTAAATACCTCTGCTCACATGGGATAAGATCTGTTAGCCTAAATATAGATGGGGAGCCGTCATTAGAGACTGGAAGCTGATGAATATTGCCCTCGGTGCCAAATTGGTTTGGTGCATCTTTACAAATCCGAATCGAATGTGGGTGAGAATCATTAAGGAAAAATATATGGACTCTTTTGAAAAGAAAAATATTATCACAAGAAGGAATCCCCTTAGAGGCTTTGCAATATGGAACTTTATCATATCTTGTAGACATGTTAAAACTGAGCATATCACGTGGAAGATTGAGGATGGTAAGAAATAAATTTTTTGGGAGGATTCATGGAATGGATATCTTGATTTAAAGGAATTTGCAGAACTACATGATTTATGAATGCATTTTGTTAGATCCTGGGGGGAGAATGTTGCATACTACCTTGAAAGGAAGGAAGGCCTCCTTGGATGGGAATGGAGATGGAAAAACTTAGAAAACAAAGGGCTATCAAAGCAACAAATTTTTTTGATGAGAGGTGTTCTTGAATCCAGGAATATAACTTTAAATAGTGGTAAAGATATTATAGTCTGGTGTGGTTCTAACAACAGAAAATATTCTATCAAGCTGGGCTATCAAATATTGGAAAATATTGATAACAGAGAGCAGTGGCCAACAAGATTATGCTAAGGCAAGGATTGTCTTCCAAAAGTAGGTGTCTTTTCCTGGCTGACAACAAGTGGTAGGATTCTTACTGGAGAAAGAAGAAGGCGGCTGGGGTTCATTGCCCCAACTAAATGAGTATTATGTGAAGAAGCTGAAGAAGATGCTGATCATCTCCTTGTCCAATGCAGGATTGCAAGTCAATGTTGGGGAATGGTAAAAGAAAAGTTGGGATGGCAGGGCCCTCTCCAGAATACTATCAGGGACATTGTTTTTTAAAGTTGGACAACAAGTCATGAAAAATCAATGCTATTAGGTATTTGGGACATTTGTCCATCAATTTTTATATGGGAGATATGGAAGGAGTGTAATAGGATGATATTTGTGGATAAAAGAGAGTCAATAAATATGCTTCTTTATAGAATCAACCATTCTATTGAGGAAGTGTTGACGTCGTCTGCAAGTAAGAAAAAACTTAATTGTCCTTTCACTAGTGGTGATAGAAGAATACAAAATATGTAGTCGGGTACTAAAATCATATATATGGGGATTGATGGTAACAATGACAAAGTAGGAAAGGCAAAAGATTGCTGTAAGTGGAAACAACATGAAATCGGGTGGATCAGAGTCAATTTTGATGGTGCTTCAAAAGGGAATGCAGACACTTCTAGTGCCGGGGTGATTGAAAAAAAATGGAAACTGGAGACTCTGGCTTTCAGCGCTGAGAGACTTGTAGAGGGGAATAAAAATATGGTGGAAGTAAAAGCAAATAATATATTTCCGTCTTGTAGAGATCCCAGAAGGAGTCATAGATTATAATGATATCTTAGATCCAGAGTATACAATGCATCGTGTCAAGAATCTGCCTGTCTTACCTCCATGCTGGTCAGTAAAGGAGAATATATCCATATGGGATAGGTTTCAGAACATTCTTGCAAATACAAATATTTGGTTGAAGAAGAGGGGCATAAAAAGTATCAAGATCAAGCCTAGACGGGACTTCGATCCAGCTGGTCATGTAGGCATGAAGTAAAAAATCAGAGGCAAAGGAAAGGGGGAATCTTCTGTGTTAGAGGTAAAGGCTATTCCAAAGCTCACTATCAAAGGAGGAAAGCTCATAGTTAAGGCTCCTACACCAGATGCACCATCTAGAGAAAAGGGTCCGGAGATGATTAATCTCTCAAACAGTGAGGAAGAACTACAAGTTTCTAGTACTCCTGAGGCAACACAAGTCCAAGAAGTGGATGAGATACAGGGAATGCATGAGTCAGCTCCATAAATGGATGAACCTCCAATGTCTCCACTGGATACAGATGTGGATTCATTCATGGTACAGTTGCCCCCAGTTTATTCAAACGCTATTGTGCCAGCTACACCTATATCCTCTGTTGCTCCAACATAGAAGGAAGACTTGTCACATGTTTTTGATGAGCTTCATGAAGATTTGCCTCGGTTAGAGAAAGAGGATAAAGTAGACTCAATAGCATATGCCACAGATGTTTCTTCATAGGGAGAGCTGGTAACTACCATGATTACAGTTGATGGTGCGACATCATCCTTTGTCTTACCTCCTTGGTTAGGTATTGTTACAAAGAATAGGGAAAAGTTGGAGGTGCCTCTAGAGGAATTTGATATTACTCCTAAGAACAAAACCTGAGTCGTAAAAAATAAGAAAGCTAAAGTGCTCTCGAAAGTCATTATTGATGACCAAAAGGTTAAGTATGCTGAAGTAGTAGAGCCACTCTTAAGAAAAACAACAGATGAACCTGAGATCATGTATTATAAAATCACAAGGGTGGAGCTTGGAAAGCAATCATTTGTGAGTTGTCAAATGGATGCTCATGATGCACTAGATCAGTATACTAAGAGGACTGACGAGCTTTGGCAAAAGAAACACTTGTTGAAGGAGGAAAACAATCATCTTCGTGATGCTCTTGAGAAGCTTTCTTCTTCTCAGCAAGCAAACTTTTTTTTAGAGGATGCACGACATCATGCTGAACAACTAGAGAAGAAGGGCAAGATGGTGAATGACTGGGGCAGCCAGTTGGAGCACCAAGGAATAATTGTTATTAGAGATGTGTACCGTGTACTCAATAACTATCAGAAGACTACAGATCAGCTACATGAGTTAGTTGAAACCTTTGATCAACAACTAAAAACTCTAAGTGAAGACTTAGATATTTGGAAAAGAATGGCAAAGGTTGATCTAGATGTCTTATGTACTTATGAAATAGTCCCTTTGAAGGAAATGTACTTTGAACTCCTAGATCAGATGATAAAAAAAGAACAAGTTCTGAAGAATCTGATGACATAAGTGCATGAGGCTTTGCGGGAATGCGTCAAGCACAAGGAGATTATTTTCAAGGCCTTTGAAGAACTGACATGTAATTTGTTTTTAGGAAATGGGGAGTTGATTCCGGAAGAGCAAGTCCTATCAGGATTTGTGCAATTAGTTCATCAGGAACTACAAACTGATACCTTCATTTGCAGCTCTATGGATAAATTGGCAAGCTACAGGATGGCGTTGAATCAACTTTAGAAAGATCTGGACCGATACAATGGTGAAATTCCAAAAGCAGCAAGTGTTGCACGTAAGACTACAAACATTTCTCGACAAACAGTTGCACCAGACCCAACCATCGTGCACAAGTCTCTTTGCCAGTTTGAGACATGTATCAATTTTCTTTAAAAAGCGTTTTTAGGACACTTACTTTTGTATAAGTGTAGAATCTTTGATAGATTACACAAAAATATGTAAAAACATTCTCATGTAGTCATGTTGAAGGGACTTTAGGTCTGGAAGCATTGAATAAGTCAAAGTTCGTTAGTTGTTGATAAGCTTTGAATAGGTCAACATAAGTTAGTTAGAGATAAGGTTTCAATAAATAAAAGTGGTTAAGGGTTTCCCCTTTATTCTCCACTTTCCTCTCTCCTCTTTTCTATGTAAAGGAAGGAGCTCATTGTAAATAATCATCTTTTGTTGTGTGCAAGAAAACTCTAGGCAATTCTCTTGTATTCTGAAAACTTTGAGTTTTATTTTACAAAGTTGAGCATTTGAATAAAGGAACACGAAATGGAAAACTTTGTGTTGTTGGTTTTGAAAATTAACGAGTGTGTTCTTATATCACATTGGTTAATCCTTTCTCAAATTAATAGTTATCTTGCACATATAATTTGAGCATTTTAATTCGAGTTGTCTGAAGAATTTGAGCTTCAGGGGATAAGGGTTACTATAGAAAGTAGTGGCTACAATATTCCAAGGACTGAAGACTTTGGGCTTCAGTATTGGGAGGTAGACATATAGAGTACTTATTTGAAGTGAGGACAAGAGAATTTGAGCTCTTGTATCATTTCATCTTTAGATAAATTTACTGCAGTCTCAGATGATTGTTCTTAAGTCAATCTCCGAGCCACTGGTATTACTGTTACTAGGAGAACTGTATGTGTTACATTTCAGTTCTATTTGAAGCCACCTGCGGTAAGAAGGGAGCCTCCCCTATTGTTGAGAGGAGAGAGTAATCTCACACACTGCTACCTAAAATACACATTTTGCAAGTTGTAGTCTTAGTGACTTGCAAAATATTTAGCCAACAGTTTTTGGTGACTCCGCTGGGGATCAAACACTATTTTGATTACAAGGTTGATAAGAAGTTCGACTAAGAAGACTTTGAGCTTCTATTTGAGTTTCTCATCTCGGAGAAGAAACGTGGGACTTTGTGCCTTTAACGAATACTTTTCTTCTTTAAATATTTTATTGTTTTTTTATTTATTCTATTATCTACCTTCACTTTGCAATCTTTTTCTGAAATAAGAGAAAATGATTAATCGCTTACTCTATAGGAGAGAAATAAGCGAAGTTCCATCCAAAAATAATTTCAAGGTGATTACTTCTGAGTTGGTCCAAGTGATTCAAACTGGAAGGAGTTAAGCAGTACTATCGATGGAGGAAGGGTGAATCGTCAACATTTGCACCAAGTTGGGCTCAACAGGCTAGGCTTGCTCTTCTAGCTCCTACATCACCACTCACCTGGACTACCAGTTATCCACCATCAAAGAAGAAGAGTTTTATTCCCAGTGAATAAAATCCTTTCTTCTTCAAACCATTAGTTGTATATATCCCACTTTTTCCTACAATGGCTACTGGCCCATGAGGAACAACTTTTGGTCCTCTCGAACTTACTCCACCAGTACATACTCTGCCTCCAGGATATCGTAAAAAATTTCCCAAGTTCTATGGAGATGGAAAAAAAAACCCATATGAACATATAAAATATTTTTACATTGCATGTGGTATCCTTGGAGTGGAGCATGAAGATGTGTCAGTGAGGCTTTTTGTGGAGACTTTGCAAGGCATTGCTTCTGATTGGTTCTTCAATCTTGCTACCGGCTGTATTACAAGTTGGGACTCTCTTCAGACCAAGTTTGAATAACGTTTCAAGCCTGCAGAAGATGAGCATGCTTTTCTTGCTCAACTGACACAAATGAAAAAGGACGCACACAAGGGAATGTGCGAGTTCATTGCTAAGTTCAACAAATTGGCAAATAGGATTCCTACTGCTTCACGACCCACTCTTGAGAATATAAAATGTTTCTTCATCAATACGCAGTTACCTGTAGTTAGTTTCCTATTGAGACGGGCGGTTCCTATAAGCTTGGATAATGATCAAACTATGGAAACAAAGATTGAAGATGATCTTATCATGGTGGGAAAGATTCGAAAAGACAAGACAAGAGGGAGTTTTTCTAATGGAAATTCCTACAACTATGTGTCTACTTCAGGTAGTACGGATCCAATGCTTCAAAAATTAGAAAATGAAGTGCTTGCGCTTAAAAAATAGATCTCACAAGGATCATTTTCTGCCCCGTATAAGGACATTCCATGAAGAAAATTTCCTAATGCTGCTCATAATTATGCAGCGAAGAATCAAGCAAAGATCCCTCCTCCTCTGGAGAGGCTTGCTCTTGAAGCTCTGCCAGGTTGGACGACCACGAGGTATTATGAAAATGATCAAGCTGGTGTATCGCCAGATGATTATCAAATGAAGGAGAATGGTGCTCCTTATGATGAAGATCAAGAAGCAGCTGTCGACTCTAGTATTGGGTATGTACAAGTCTATGATGGCACTGATCCAGAGGAAGACTTTGCTCAAGCCTATGAGGTTATGACACAGTCTCAAACAAAGATAGCATGACAAAAGGAAGAAGATGACAAATCAAGTCAAGGTACCCAGGTGCCCGTTACTATTGCCAAAAGAGGAAATCCTCTTCCTATTCTTCCAAAAAGTAGCCAAGTAAGTTTTTCTCCTCATTCAGTATCTACTAATGTACCGAAATCTAGTATGTCTAATCCAAAAGTTCAGACAAACATTTCTCCTACGTCCTTGGCAAGTTTTTTCCAAGCTTTTGATATCATAGATCATGCCAAGAAGACTAAGATCCAAATTTCTGAAGTAGAATATCTACAAGCATATCCAGATCAGCTGGAGAGGCTTAATAACTTTGTCAAAGAATCTCAACCCACACAGACTTCTGTTGCTGTCCCAGACTCAAAGAATCTTCCAAATAACTTAGTAACAATTCCTTCATCTGTTCAAGGAAAGATATAGCCTTTTTATATTTCCCTACTGATCAATGGTTACAAGTTAAGCAATTGTGTCATTGATTTTGGAGCATCGGATAATGTTATGCCTACCAACGTTGCTAATGCTCTAGGTATAACTTTGACAAAGTCTTTTGGTAATTGTAATTTCATGGAGAATAAACAAGTACCACTTAAAGGCCAAATCAAGGATGCTCAGTTTGCATTTTCTTCTTTCCTTGAAAAGAAGATTAAAATGACTGTCCTTGTTGCTGATGTTCCTGCTTCCTATGGTATGCTTCTTGGCCAAAATTTCTGTAAAGACGTAGGAGGTGAGTTAAGCATGGATATGTCTAAATCACGAGTTCTTGTTAAAGGAGTTATATAGAGAGGGATACAAAGTATACAGTGGTAAAATTAGATTATCCTTGCTCTCAGATTCTTTTTGAATCAGTTGGCATGGGAAACTATTATCTTCACATCTCTGAAGTCTCAGAGTTTGCTGAGGATTATCAGTCTGAAGCATCATCATCCTTAACAGATGAAGATAAATTTGTGGATCCCGAGGAAGAACAAGTTTAGGATAAGGTGCCAACTTCATCGGAGGATTCAGAGAATTCTTTTACAATGGTTGAAAAAGCTATGCCTCCAAGATCAACAAATTCTAATCCAGCTGCCTTTCGGTTTCCTGATGCAATTGATTCTAATGAGGTATGGGTAGTCAAGTTTGATGACAGTTGTACAGTAACTAGATCAGGTTCTGGGGTTGTTTTAATTTCTCCTCAAGGGGAGAAGTTTCTTTATTCTTACAAGTTGCAATTTAACAACACCAACAATAATGCTGAATACCAAGCATTACTTCTAGGTTTTGATGCTGCACAAAATAGAGGGATCAAGAATTTACATTTCAAAGGTGATGCTGAGCTCGTGGTGTGTCAACTGAGAAATTAGTATCAAACCAAAAATGAACGTCTCAAGCATTATAGAAACTTGGTATGGGACTATATAGAGTTGTTCGACGCTTTCAACATTTCTGCAATTCCCAGAGAGATTAATGACAAAGCTGATTCGCTTGCGATTTCAGTAACTTGTTTAGTAGCTCATGAAGAATTCAAGTAGGACATGTATACTATTCAGTTAGTTTATCGTCCTAGTGTTCCTGACAATTCAGATCATTGTCAAGTGTTCAACGATGATCAACAAAATTTTAAATTTCTGGAAACAAAAGACAATTTTGATGAATTGTTCTTCGAAGGAAGTAGTTCTCCTCCCCGAGAAGATACATCTGGAAAGAATCCTGAAACAGGAGAAGAAGTCATTCAGCTGAAAGGAAATAAAATTCCTAAAGGGCTAGTTTCTCTAGAAAGGTTGTTTGATAAGCATGATCGATATGTTAAAATTCAGCAAGAAGCTAGATTGATCTCCGTCATGGAGTATGAAAGGTATAATTTGAATACGGAAGCTGATCCTATGTTTGTCAATATTGGAAAATGTTATACACCAAAAGAGAGACATTAGTTCATTCTTCTCTTGTTCGAATACATTGTTGTATTGGCTTACTCATATGATGACTTGAATTCCTTCTGACCAAAAGTAGTACAACATGATATTCCTTTGAAGACTGGAGTTTTTCCTTTCAGGAAGAAGCATCGACATTATAATCCCAAAATCTCAGGCACTATCTTGTCTAAAATCCAGAAGATGCTTGGCGCAAGGATTATCTTCCCTATAAAACACTCAACTTGGATGGCCAACATTGTTCCAATTCGTAAGAAGAATGGTGAGATCTGCATTTGTGTGGATTTTTGCAATTTGAATCAAGCATCCTTGAAGGAAAATTATTCATTGCTGATAATGGATCACATTTTTCAAACTGTGACTGGATCCCAGATGCTGTCTATGCTTGATAAATTTTTTGGTTACAACCAAATTGAGGTGAGAGAAGAGGACCAGTATAAAACAATGTTTATGATACCCTGGGGTACTTTTGCTTACAACTGAATGCCTTTCGGGTTGATAAATGCTGGTGCAACTTTTCAGTGTGCCATGGACCTAGCATTTTGCGATATCAAGGATAAGTTTATCGTAGTATATCTTGATGACTTAACAATTTTTTCCAAGCATTGTTCAGATCATTTGATTCATCTCTGACAAGTGCTTGAAATATGTCGACGACATGGGATTTATTTGAATCCAAAAAAGTCTATCTTTGGAGTTACGGAAGGTAAGCTCCTAACACACATTGTGTCTAAAGAAGGTATTAAAATTGATCCAGAGTGGGTCAGTTCAATTCAAAGTCTTACCTCACCTCCTACTAGTAAGAATGGAGTTCAATCTTTCTTCGAGAAGGTGAATTTCTTGAGGCGTTTTGTTCTTGAATTTTTTGAGAAGACTTGTCATATTTCTGATATGATGAAAGGGACGACAGTTTTCCAGTGGAGTCCAGAGGGAAAATATTATTTCTTGAGGAAATTAAAGAGGCGATTGCACATGCACCAGTGTTAGTTTGCCCAGACTACACTAAATATTTTATTATGTATAGTTATGCGTTTGAGCATACTATATAAACAATTCTTGTACAGAAGAATCAAGAGGATATTGAATCCCTTATCGCATTCATGAGCTGTCCACTGAAGTCGCATGAGTTGAAATATTCTTTGATGGAAAACAATTCCTATGCGGTGGTGAAAGCCATAAAGTCTTTAAGATTCTAAATCCTGAACTCTCATGTTGTGGTTCTCGTTTCAAATACCAAATTGAAGTCAATCTTGGCTCAGAAAGAATTTGGGACAAAGAGAGGAAACTGGATTGCCAAGACTCAAGAGTACGATATTAAAATTCATCCTACTAAGCTAGTTCATGGTAAAGGTTTGTGTCAACTGATGGCAGAAAATGAGCCAGACAAATAAGAACATCTTAAGGCTTTGCCTAAAGTGTTGTTTGTCAGTACAAATGACGAGTGGTATTCTGATATCGCATATTTTCTTATTTATGGTGAATGTCCTACACATCTCACCTACAAGGAAAGAAGAAATTTGAAACTTCGAGCAACACATTTTGTCTTATGAGATAGTGGTTTGTATAAGCGATCACTTGACAGAAATTTCCTGCGATGCGTTGATAAGGCACAACAGGTTCGCTTGTTGGAGTCATTTCATGACATGGCATGCGGTTGGCATTTCTCTATGCTAGTGACTGCTCATAAAATTGTGCGAGCCAGGTATTACTGGCCGACTTTGTTTTAAGATGCATATAGCTGGGTACGCAAGTGTGAGCGTTGTCAACAGTTTGCTGGTAAGCGAAAACTTTCGACTTTACCTCTAAAGCCAGTTGTGATCGAAGAGCCTTTCCAGCAATGGGGTCTTGATTTCATCGATACCATTAATGCAACATCCGGTGCTGGACATACTTATGTCCTCACAAAAACTGATTATTTTACCAAGTGGGTGGAGGCCATCCCAGGGAAGAATGCAACATCATCAGTGGTGTGTGCATTTTTTAAGGAGAATATAATTTATCGCTTTGGGGTGCCAAACAAGATTGTAACGGACATGATGAAACTTTTTCATCTACAAAATGTACACAATTTTTTTTTGAGCATGGTATTACTCTTGCTCACTTGTCTGATTATTATCCTCAACGAAATGGTTAGGCTAAATCGAGCGATAAGAACTTGGTTACCATTATTCGCAAGTTGGTGGATGATAACCAACGTTCTTAGCACAAAGCTTTGTTTGATGCTTTGTGGAAAGACATAATTACACCCAAAAGAGCAATTGGGATGTCACCATTCCAGCTTCTTTATGGTGTAAATGAAAAAATTCCCATAACTATTGAGCTTCCTGCTCTTAAGTTGGCTATGGCAATTGAAGACAATACATTTGAGGACTCTCTGGAAAAACAGATAATGTTCTTGCATCATTTAGAAGAACAAAGAACTCAGGTGGTTGATCAGCTTGCAGCACATCAGTAGCAGGTTAAAGTGCTTTTTGATAAGAAATCCAAGTAGAGGGAGTTTCAAGTTGGAGACCGTGTCTTGCTCTGAGACAAAAGGCGGGAACCAAAATGAATGCATGGGAAGTTTGATACTCTCTAGAGAGGACCATTCACCATTCATCAAGTTGTAGGAGAAAACACATTTAACCTGGCATACCGTGATGACACTCCATTTGCACTTCCTTATAGTGCCTAACATTTGAAGCATTACTTTGAGTAATGGCGAGATAAGTATCACTGTGCATAATGTCCAATTCTTTTTTTTTTTTTTAGTTTTTAGGTTTTTGAGTCTTTTTCTTTAGTCTCCTGACTCTATAGCCCAATAGAGTAGATAAAGGCACTTGGAGATTCAGGATTCTGCACTCCTCATTGTTTTGAAGAACAAACGAGGAATGTTCCCCATTCAGAGCCAGCTGTTGTCCTCGATTTTGTATCCACAAAATTGAACAACCCTACGCAATTTCTGTAAACGATTGGTAGGATTTCTCTCTAAGTTGATCGGTGTTTTGGAAGAAGTTTACTCAACAGAATCAGTTATCCTTTGATTCTCGTTCGGTTTCACTGCTTACTCGAATCTAGTTTTTTAGAGTCTTTCTTTGTTTTTCTTGCTTTTGCTTTCTTGTTTCTGGATTTGTTTTTTATTTTTAGGTCCGTAGTCTTCATTTTCCCGGTCGTTTTGAGTCCTTCTAGGCGCCATTTGGGTTAGTCAAACTTGGTTTTTAAGCATTTCAGTGTTCTCCAGTGGACCTTTTTGGATAGATTGCATATTTTTGGAAAATCGCTAAAAGTTGAACCTTTTCTTGTCAATTACATGGATCGAAAGTTTATTCTATATACGAAGTGGATTTTAAACTCCATTTTAAATTTTCGCGCCATTCTGTGAAGATTTACTTGGTAATTTTGATAACAATGGGTTTTTCATTAATATCTACATATCGAGTTATTAAAATTCCAAATTGTGTATAGAGATCATATTCTTTTTCTAAAAAGTAAACTTTTGAATAACTAAAACATATTAAAAATTCTTATTTAAAATGTTTTAGCTTCTATCTTGACAATAAAAAAGATAGAACTTATAAATGGAATCATATTCATTTATAAGTCTTTGCATTTTGAAAGAATAGTGGGGTTTCTATTCCTAAATGCATATAAAGCTTATTTATAAGTTTTATTTTCATCTTTTGTTTAACTAATAAGTGGCATTTTTTTCTCAAAAAGCATATGCTTTTTATTTCAAAACGTGTTTTACTCTATCTACTAATGGAGGGCGTCGTTTTTTTGTTTCGAAAGCATATCATTTGGTATGTTAAAACATATGATATCAATCACTTAAAGTGCGTTTTCACTTAAAAGCTGGGAAGGCGTCATTTATAGTCTTGAATACATAACAATGCATATATCGGAAACGAATATGCACAGCTCTCTTTAAAAACCGTGGTCGTTTTTAAGTTACAAAGCATCGATTTTCTTTTGGTAAAACATAGGCTTTTGCTTGTTTAAAACTCGTCATGCTCAGCTAGCCCGCGAGTTACATAAAGGCGTCGAATTTATAGCAGATTGCATGTGTTAGAACATATATATCGGCTTTCATAAAACTTGATGTTTCACTACAAGATACATGACGTCGATTTTATGTACCAATACATATGTCGATTTGATTTCTTAATATTATATGGTTAAAGAAAATGTCTTGCTTCTTCAAAAGCTCGCGGTCCCATAAGCTATCTTTAGCCTGGCAGACGTTAAAACTATTTTCTTTCTTTTCTTTCTATAGCATTGTTTTGAGTTTGCATGACGTGTTTAAAAACACATCAAAATGTGAAGAGGCTTTCATATGCTCACGGGGCTTATATGCAAGTTTAAATGGGTTTTTAAACCTAAATCCATCATTTCCATGCAAACCGCAATACATTTTATTTCATTTCGAAAAACATGTTTTCATTCTTTCAAAACGCGTGAATGCAAGGCATCATTTTCCAGTCAGCTTGCATATCATTTCGACTGCATATTTCTCCATCAAAGTGCAGCGTTTTTGCTTGGTCAAGCCATGACATGTTTTTAAGATGACATTTGCATGAAAACGTGAGTTTCTTCTCCACTAAAGAGCTGCGTTTTTACTTAAAAAACTCGCCTAGGGCATAACAAGAAGAACTGGTCTTCAGCAAAGTGTTTCTTCTCCACAAATCTCTGCGTTTTTAACTCCTTGTCTTTGCAATTTCGAAATGCTTTCTCTTATAAATGCATTCAATAAGAAAGAAATGGCTATTTTTAGGTCACATGACAAATATGTAAGGCATTGGAATAGTAACTTCTCTGGTTAAGTGAATGGTCAGCGACAATATCTGTTCGAAAACCCCCCAAATTGTAGATTTGAAAGACAAGAATGAGCAGTGGACAGCATGGTATTATGGCCATTGGAGGCTTCAACGGTCAGTTGGTAAGGCATAGTTATCTTATCAGGCACGTCGATCTTTCTTTAATATTTAAAGATGCGATTGGCCAAGTATATTATGAAAGCGCAAGACAACACATTGTATTTGCATTAGAGAGAGAGAAAAGAGAATGGAAGTGTTGAGAGGTGAAGGTGTGTTGATCAAACCCTGTGTGGGTAAAGATCATCGTGAGTTTGTTGAACTAAGCAATCTGGATTTAGTTGCAGACCCAATATACATGAAGTTGGTGTATGTTTTTGATGCTCCGACCCCGAGCTCAGAGGTGTTGAAGGAAGGACTAGCCAAAGTTCTAGCAGAGTTCAGAGAATGGGCAGGGAGATACACCAAAGAAACACCAAGTGGGTGCCTTGGCATCAATCTGAATGACGAGGGTGTTCTTGTGATAGAAGGCGAAGCAGATGGGACAATAGCAGATGCAATGCCCTTTCATCCCTCTTCATTCCTCCTTGACTTGGTGCCACCCACATCCACTGTGGTTAATGAGCTCTTACTCATGCAGGTATGATACCCAACTGTATGTAAGGAGGAAAATTTATTCATTTTGGTATTACAAGATTTGATAAGTAGGAGGTATTTTCCACATCAAGTCAAATTGTGATACTGTTATTGGGATTCAAGCGTGTAGTTTTTGAGTCAAACTTATTGACCCATGTTTCATGAGTGGTGGTTCACACGAACCCATCTCTCATAAGAATGAATGGAACGCTTAGCACTCATTGCATCTAGGTGATGCTCGTAGAGGTGAAGTACTGATACTCCAGTACTACTCCAGCTTGAGCACACTTAATCATTGGGTTAAGTGCGCTCAAGCTGGAGTACTATTGGGATGGGTGACCTCTCAAGAAGTCTTCGTGGGTTAAGTGTGCTCAAGCTGGAGTAGTACTGGGATGGGTGATAGGTGATCTCCCAGAAGTCCCGATGGTTTGTCTCGATGGTGATCATGAGAGATGGGTTCGTGTGAACCACTACTCATGAAACATGGGTCAATGAGTTTCACTCAAAATACTACAAAGTCGAATCCAGATAGCAATATCACAAATATAATACTTATTTTGATTGTTTTTGAAAACTAACAAAATTTTGATAAAAATATATTTGTTGATGTAGTTTACTCGATTTGCTTGTGGAGGGTTGGTGATAGGCCTAGCTCGTCATCATCGTGTTGCAGATGGAAAAGCTGCTACTTTTTTCATGAATTCGTGGGGAAAAGTTATTAGAGGAGAGAGCATTCTACCTCCAGTACATGACCGATCTCTCTTAAAATCACGAGATCCTCCCCAGCCATGCTTTGATCATTATGAATATAATTCCATATTCCATGAGCACTCTCCAATAATCTCCGGTCTAACTACTAAAAGGTTTCATTTTGATGCAATATTTTTACAAGAACTCAAGTCAAAGGTAAATGGGTGTGGTAAATCAAGAAAGCCCTTTACTACTTTTGAAATCCTTGTTGCCCATATGTGGAAATGCATTACAAAAGCTCGAGGCCTTGATGGAGATATACAAACAAAAGCGAGCATTCCGGTGGGTGGAAGAAAAAGGTTGAATCCTCCCTTGCCTGAAGAATACTTTGGTAATGTTGTCTATGAATCATGTGCTCAAGCCATTGCGTCAGAGATCATAAATAGGTCTTTAGAATTTATTTCAGAGTTAATCCATATGTCAGTTACTAAGGTTGATGATAATTTTATGCATTCAGCGATTGACTTTTTTGAGCTAAGGAAAGAAATCTTAGGGCCGCCCGCCCTTAATGATAGAACTGATGTGATACCAATAAGTTGGATGAAATTTCCTATGCATAAATTTCATTTTGGAATGGGTGAGCCAGTGTATGTAGGTCCTTCATTAATGCTTCATGAAGGGCTTATAATCTTGTTTGATTCGTACACTAAAGTTGGAGGTATAGACGTCGTGGTTTGCTTATCAAAAGCACATATGGATGTACTTGAACATAATGGGTTTCAAGATTGATTATATTCTCTTTAAAATATAAGATTAAATGAGGAGATTTGAATGTCTAAGGGTTTGTGTTTAAGTGGTTAAACCATTGACTTTTAATGTGGAGATTTAAGTATAATTATCAATGGATAATTGGTTTCTAATATGGAGGTGGTTTCTAAGTTGTCACTCATGGTCTTCCCTAAGTCATTTATGGTGTGGATGTTCTAATTGAGCTAATATTAGTTCAAGTTATCACGTCATTTGGTACCACACGGATCAGGGGACTAGACCTCATGACTCCTTGCTTGCAATAGAGTGTTTTCATCCAATTCAACCAAGGCCCCTGCCCATTTAAAATAAATGTTATTATCTCAATTCTACTCTTTAATAAAATTATAAAGTATATGTATAAAAATACATGAACAATTTTCTATATTTTTGAAATTAATTTTATAAAATACACATTTTTAAATTTTAAAGATTGAATGTGTATGTGTAAATTAATGATGAGTCAACTAACACTTTTAAGTAGTGATTGTTAAAAGATTGAATATGGTGATTTTTTGTAAAATTTGATAGCCCTATCTATAAAACTTGAAAAAAGTTAGTAATAGAAGTTGTCGTATTTTGAGCCAATGAGTGACAAAGGTTGTAGAGCTACGACATGCGAGTGCCAAAGAGTTGTGGAAGTTGTGCAAGATGGTGAATAAGATTCCCAAAAGCTAAGAATCACCAAGAAAGCATGAAGAAGTTTGGATTTTTTAAGAGAGCAAAATGGAGCCCAAAAAAGAAGTTTTAAGAAGGTCGAATGATTCTCAATGTCAATGACCGAAAAGAAATGACATTACACTGTAGAAATAACAATTGTAAAGTCCCAAAAACCACATGCATATTTGCAAATTTTTGGGACAAGTGTGCATCGCGTGGACGTCTCTGTGATGCACATGCATCCTGAGCCAAACAAGCCGCGTGGTCAAGAATTCAGACAGGCAAGGTGGCAAGGTGGATGGAATGATATGGAGTCTTACATGGAATTTTGATTTTTGGCTAAGGTAGAGGCATTATGTCATAAGGAATTACACAGTGTATCATTTACGACACTACATTTTATTCACACTTTAACGAGCATATCATTAGTGAAGATGAAAGCTAAATTAGAGAAAAATCACTTGAGGTTTTTTTCCACATGGAGTTGCCCCCAAGGAAAAACCATGAAATGTTAGATGAGAGAGAGAGAGAGAGAGAGAGAGAGAGAGAGAGAGAGAGAGAGAGAGAGAGAGAGAGAGAGAGAGAGAGAGAGAGTGNGAGAGAGAGAGAGAGAGAGAGAGAGAGAGAGAGAGAGAGAGAGAGATTATGGGTAGAAAATTGTGTTATTCTAGATAGTCTAGATAGTCATACGATAGGGTAATTTTGACTATGTTGATACGAGTAGCAAAAGCTAGGCAATTGTATGATAACTTTGATCACGCTAGTACAAGTAGCAAAGGCTAGATAATTATACGACAAAGAAAGAGATTTTAATAGTACTGATATGGGTAGCAGTGCTAGATGGTCGTACGATATCATGGAAGAGATACATTAGTATGGGTAGCAAAGCTAAATGATTGTAGGATACATTGAAAGATTTGATAGGTGGATTGACCGCCAAGGAGGCTGACAAATAGATTTTTTTATTAATTTTTTCATATTAATTTGTGATATAGATAACAAGATATAATAGCCCCTTAGAATGGAATGTGTTGCACAGAGGGGAACATGATACATTCTAAGGCTCGAGAAGATACATTGTGGCATGTCAACATAACTAGATATTTCCATAGAATGTCACCTTGCAATAGGTGGCACATGATAGATCCACAACATCAAGACAAACAACTAGAGACATGGGATCTGATTATTTGACATCAAAACCCATATGTAATGTCCCCAAATTAAGGGAGAGTGAATTAATTAAATTAATTAACTAAGTGGTCCCAAAATTTAAATAATATCATAAATGACTTCTTTAATTAATTAATTTAGTTATAAAATAAAAAAGGGGTCAAAATAATAAAATAATAAATAATAAATTCATTTCGGCCAAGACTATTATAATCTTCCAGAGGCTTCTTGGAGGCCTTTATAAGGCATTGATTGGCACCATAGGTAAGCATCGTGGAGTTATATTTTCTTGTGTATTTACAATTCTAATTGGAATTGAGCCTTGTGTGCACTTTCAGAGGTGGAAGACCCTCCCTAGTCTATAATTGCAATTTTAGTGGTTAGGAACCACCCTAGTATGTCATTGGAGAAATCACTTCAAATATTTCAATGTCTACTTCATAGTCAAATTTGTGAAGTCTTCTTGTGAAGACAAATTTGTGCATCTGGATATATTCTGAGAATATAAGTATCCAATTGATAGCTCGATTCATTTATGTGGTTTGCATATGCTCTGATCTACGATCTATTGTGTTACCTTGGATTATATTAATAGCCATTCATATTTATGAGTAGATTGAGTATAATATTCAGTCGTCAGGTGTCAGGTGACAAAGGGGGCCGAAGAGAGTTGAAGGGTGTCAAGTGTCGAAGGGTGTTGAATTGTATTATCCAGTGTGTGGTGTACGATACAATGGAAGTGTGCGCGATACAATGGAAGAGTGCACGGTACGGTGGAAGTGTGAAGATAGCATATAGAGGGGTCACCATACGAAAGAGTGTGGGTGTCGTACGATGGAGGCCTAGTCTGTCGTTCAATTCATTACAGTGGTCTGACTATGACAACTTTTCCAAAGAGTGACAAAGGTTGAGTACCAAAGGGAGTCAGAGGGAGCTGAAGGGTGTTGAGTGCCAAAGGGAGCGAGTGTTGAAGGTACCAAATGGTGAGTGTCAAAGGGTACAGAGTGTCGAAAGGTGCTGAAGGGAGATGAAGTGGACTAAGTGTCAAAGGGTGTCGAAGAGTGCTAAGTGTCGAAAGGAGCCGAAGGGGTACCAAGAGATGAAGGATGGGTCCCAAAGGTTGAGTATCGAGGCCAAGGGACGAGTGTTATTTTCCGTACACGTGTGTGGGTAAAGTACCAATAGTGCCAAATTGTGTTTGGTACATTACACTGATATCAGAGCCGATGACTTTACCAGTCTTTTGGGAGAATCAACACAACTGGTGATGGAATGAGAAATGCACATGTGGATATGAATTCCTTGTAGGTATTTGATAAGAAGTCAAAAAAAACTCACTCAAACCCTAGCAAGAGTATAACAACACATGGATGAGACACTCAATCACTTAATACAAGCAACGACGAAGGGAGCTTCATAATGGTTCTTTACAAGGCCGACAATGTCAACCTTCCTTCGAAGGATCGAGCGACAGGAAATGCATAAACCCACTTTGGTTGAGTTTTTGAAGCAATTCAAACAATATTAGGTTGATGGTGGATGTTAGATGGACATATCTCTCAAGGACTACATAGATTTGAGAATGAGGTATGATCCATTCCCCTCCAAGAGTAATAGAGACTGCATAAAAAACCTGAGACAAAAGATTGGAAATGAGGATAATAGGCTACATGGTGCCATGAGCCATAAAGAGGAGGAACACATGATCACAGTTTCACTTCAGCCATTGGAATATATGGACAAGCAAGAAACAACAATTGTTCCTTCAAGTGGAGAACATCCAAATCTTCAAGACAACCACAAGGATGAGGGAGATGCTTAATGCACTAAGTTTGTGAAGCCAACATTGGCCGATCAATTTCATGGAGATGGGGACTCTACCAATGACCCTTTGAATGAGAAAGCTCTACAGTTGGTTGAGCATGAAGTTTTTCCTTTGATTGGACATGAGGCATGCATGATTGTCATCTCTCCTTGTGAGTGACATCTATATGGAGAAAGCAAGCTGGATTTTGATGAGTTGCTCCTCAAATCCGAAAAAGGAAATGTTTATATTAGAGTGGAGAAACAAAATCTTGTTGGGGATTTGTAGGTGGTTATCGCAATTATGGTAGCTTGTTGGGGATTTGTAGGTGGTTCTCGCAGTCATGGTGTAGCATCAAGATTTCAGTGGATAAGGCTATCAACACCCACACTTGGTTTGGGATCTTGAAGCTTCACAATTGGCAAATAATTTGACGACAGATTGCTTGAGGAAAAGCAATCTCTAGGCGGTGAGGACTGTAATGTCCCAAAATTAATCGAGAGTGAATTAATTAAATTAATTAATTAAGTGGTCCCAAAAATTAAATAATATCATAAATGATTTCTTTAATTAATTAATTTAGTTATAAAATAAAAAAGGGGCCAAAATAATAAAATAATAAATTCATGTCGTCCAAGGCTATTATAATCTTCCAGAGGCTTCTTAGAGGCATTTATAAGGTGTTGAATGGCACCGTAGGTAAGATCGTGGAGTTATCTTTTCTTGTGTATTTGCGATTCCAATTGGAATTGAGTCTTGTGTGTAGTTTCGGATGTGGAAGATCTTCCCTAGTTTGTAATTGCAATTTTGATGATTAGCAACCACCCTAGTTTGTTGTTGAAGATATTACATAAGATATTTTACCATGTACTTCATTGTCAAATTTGTGAAGTCTTCTTGCGAAGACAAATTTGTGCATCTGGTTATAATCTAAGAATATAGGTCTCCAATTGATAGCAATTCATTTATGTGGTTTGCATACGCTCTGATGTACGATCTTGTAGTGCCCACCCTTTAGTAGCTTTTAGTTTATTTTGTTAAACTCCTTTTGGCCACTTACACGTGTGCATCGGCTACTCTAGTTCTATTTGCAGTTGATATTGTATGACTTTTCATTGGATTTTAGTTAGTAAGAACCATGGTTTTTTGCGTGATTTTATGTGGTGACAGTTAGACTTATGATCAGTTTTATTATGTTTATCTCATGTTATGATGGCATTTATGATTATGGATTACTGACAATACTAACACCATATTTATATGCACATGGATCATATGTATGCTTTTACTTTGTGTATAATGCGATTATTATGGTATGAGACGAAGTCATGGTTACATGCGTGCGAGACCCACATGATGTTTCATTCTCAACCATTGCTTGTTACATATTATATGAATGCACATGTTTGTTTTTGTGATGACAGGATCTGCAGGTACCGTGCATCGTCTTCCCCGAATTGGCAGGAGTGAGCATGCCCTATTGCAACGTCTCAATGGTAAGAGGGGGAGATAATGGACAGGTCCAAAACCCCAACTTAAACCATTTATTTTCCTAAAATAATGGACAAGATTATATATTTTCACCCTTCGAAATCCGTCAAGTGACGTGCATTCGAGAACTCCTTTTTCTTGTGTTGAGTTTTGGTTATTTCGGGTTTTCAAGTTGTATGCTTGGTTTAAGGTTTTATTCGTGTTAGAATAGAATTTGATTTATTATGTTATTAATGATATATTTATTTAAATCCTGTTAATTATAGAATAATAAAACAAGGGGGTATTTAATTAATAAAAGTTAATTAAAATACTTTTGTTGATTAAAAATATTTAATTGGAATTCGCAACTTTTATTAAAATGGGTGTAATAAACTTTTATGTCCAAAATTGAATTAAAAGTTGTCTTTTGGAGGATAAAGATGAATTTTTGTAAAATCAAATATTTTGACTCAAAAATCAAATTGGATTTACTTTTGAACCTCGGGGTTATGTTTAGAAACCCTAGGTTAGTAGTTTTTTCCCTCTTCTAGGAATTTTTGGCTCTTTTCAAGAACACACATGTTGAGGGATTTGAGCTCTAGATTTTGACAAGGAGGAATTTTTGGAAGCTAAGGAACATTCTGGAAAGCTTTCTTGTTTACTATTGGATCAGTGGTTTCAGATTTGTGAAGAACTTGAGGTAGGATCCTAGATCTGAAACTGTGTGTATATTTTAATGTAAATATTTTATTGGGGAAATTGTATTTTTTCTTAAAGATTAGTTTTGGTTGATGGGTTAGATCTAAAACTCTTTCTGTATACCCTAGGATGGATTAAGACTAGTTCTATGGATTCAGAGTGGTAGTAAACATATTAGATAATCCAGATATGTGATTTTTTTGGAAAAACAAGTTATCCTTAGAAAATAGTTATATGTTCTTGAGATATAATTAAAAAAAAAAATTAAATGCACAACCAGGCTTAAAAAATAAAACCCATTAGTGATTAGGAAAAATGAAGAATGTTGTTCTTTTTTTTAGAA
>MU226069.1:991838-1010001 GCA_018584345.1 Thuja plicata | reverse complement strand
TATGGGAACAATTCACTACAATTGTTACATTGGAAACAATCTTTCGTCAACAGGGTGACACACAAACACAATGTGACTTTCGTCAAATATTACAAAACATGCGTAATGCAGAACCAACAACACGAGACTGGCAATTACTAATGGGCCGCACAAACAAGTCGCTAAGTCTTGAAGAACAAAATATATTCAACCAAACAATGCACCTATACGCTACAAATGATTTAGTAAATGTACACAACAAAAAGATGTTGCAACTGCTAAATTTACTTGTTGCCCTTTGTATTGCAGTGAACATGCACATAAAACCAATGAATGACAATGTTGTTGACCAGCTACCAAAAGAGCTTCTGTTATGTAAAGGACAAAGAACAATGTTAACAACAAACCTATGGACTCAAACGGGACTCGTCAATGGATCTCTTGGTGAAGTGATACATATTGTGTACACAATTGGCACTAAACCCCCGGATTTACCACTCTACGTAGTTGTTAGATTCGATACTTACACCGGACCACCGTGGGACCAAAGTGATCCAAAAAGTATACCTATTCAACCTGTATCTTTAGGGAACCATAGGCAAATACCCCTTTCCATGGCATGGGAAATCACAATACATAAATCCCAGGGACTAACACTCCCCAAAGCAACAATTGATATCGGTAGAATAGAAAGACAGGGGTTGACATTTACAGCCATATCAAGAGTTAAAACAATAAATGACCTTCGTATACAACCACCATTCTCCTTTGACCGGTATTCAAGAATGAAAAACAACCCATACACAATTATCAGGAAAATGGAAGAGTCCAGACTCCAGCAACTATCAATATAATGAGAACAGGTACACAATGCCTTTTTACCCTTTGCAATATATGTTTTCCTTATCATGCTACATATATTGTTGCTTATAAAAGATCCCTAACTTGATGTTTCAACTTGTAGGAATAAAAAAAAAAATGGCGACACAAAAGAATAGCACCAACAATATGAAGTGTGCTATAAAGAATCATACATATAGTTCCTTGATATGTAAATGCTTCAAAGTCTATGGTTCCTTTATATAGTTCCTTTATTTATAAGTGTGCTATAAATAATCACTGTTATGTAATACGAAATTGTATCACATACATCCAATATTTTGTATGTAAAGACTTCAAATATTATGTTTTCAAATGTGCTATCAATAACTTACCATTGCTCTCCTATCGGCTTACCCCTTGCACCTCCTTCGGGTGCAAGTGCTAGTTAAATAGAAATTAAATCTAGACTAACTACGAGAGGGAAAGTATGAATAAACTATAAAATTGACAATTACAATGAATACATGAGAAAGAAAATGCTTGGAACAAGGAGGTAAAATAATTTGGGGATCTTTGGCTCCTTCCTCCTATGTAATCTGCACAAAAAAAAAGTTGGGGCTACTTCATTAAGAGTTCTACCACAGTCAGACCTCCTCTTTGGTGTTGAACCACCTCCACGGACATCCAAGGTTGATAGATAGATAATAGACAATTGCTCATCGAGAAGTGAAAATAGATAAATAAGAAAATTATCAAGACCCTATGATATGATAAATGAAATGGGATGAGATGAGATGCGATGAGTGAATTCCCCTTTGAAGCTATAAAGTCCGAGCTTGACGGGATGAAGGTGAGACTGAGTTGGTGAATGACAAAGGTAGCAGAGCTATGATGTGAGAGTGATAAAGAGCTATGAAAGTTGTCCAAGATGGCGAAGAGATTTCCAAGAGCTAACAATCACCAACAAGAGATCCAAGAAAGCATGAAGAAGTCTGGAATTTCCAAGAGAGATAAAAATGGAGCCAAAAATGATGTTTTAAGCTACTTGAATGACTCTCTACGCTAATGGGTAGTACGAAGAGGTATTACACTGTAGATATAGCAGTTGTAATTTTCCAAAAACCACTTGCACATTTGCACATTTGTGGGACATGTGTGCACCGCACAAATATCTTCACGGTGCATATGAGTCCTTAGGCAAATAGACTGCATGGTTAAATATTTGGATAGGGAAGGTGGCAAGGTGGATAGAATGATACAAAGGCTTGTGTGGAATTTTGATTTTTGGCTAAGGTAGAGTCTTTATGCAATGAGGAATTGCACGAGGTATAATTTATGACATCACAAAAAAGTAACTGTTATGCTTAATTGTGCATGCACCAACTAAAAATATTACTTATCCAAATACCTTTCATAATAACCATAGATCTTTTAACCATGTTTCAACTTCCACTTGAAATAAAAAGAATTCACACCTAAATTCTTTGATCTACTTACAAAAATTAAGTTTAATGACAAACCAAGGATACACATTGTACACTATTGATCCCCTTTACTCCTCCATTAGGGAACGTTTCCATGTACATAAATATTTAAATAATGATCATCTCCAAGGTACACTTTCCAACCATCATATTATTCATATTTTATAAAACAACCCCAATGTGAGGTCATATAAAAAGGAGAGTTGGGAGTCAATTAACCATGTTATTTTTATGCATGTGTAACTAGGTTACAACAAAAGCATCATCATAATTCTAAGATGACTTCTTAAACTCATTATCATAATCTCTCTTTTTTATTTTCTTTCCCCCCTTAGAGCCTCTTTGTAATGACCGATCTTATTTTAGTTCTAACATTTTCCTTAAAATAGTAAAAAAATTAGATCTCCCATAAGATTTAGATCTAGACTTTTCTTTCCTCTTGTCCTTCACATTTCCTTTTTCATTTTCTTCCAAGAACAACTAGGGCCTCCTTGGTAGATTTAAACAAATTATTTACACCTTTTGAGAAATAAATAATACTACCACCTCATCTATATCAACTTTGTGGTGGTGCATCCAATATCCCTAATAAGGAGGTCCCAAGAATCTACCAAAGAACATCAACATTGATGTAATGGTCCTCTTCCTCAAATTTTACTCTAATAGAATTATAATATGGGAAAAGTGACCTCAGGCTAACCAATATATTAACTACCTATCACTACTTCTCCAATACAAATTCATTAAAGATGTATGGATGGGCTTGGTTATTATCCACAAGTAAGATTTAAGTTGACATAGAATTCACACATGTATTATGTCACTATTGGTCGAGGTTTTGGTTGCGTGTGTGCAATGAACTAGGTTAAAGAGGGCTAAATAGGATGAAATTAACAAAATGCATAAAAAATATAATAAAAGTATAGAAGATGGCAACAAATATGGAGGTAAGATACATAAAGGAACAACAATAATATGGAGTTGGCTGGGTAGGACTAAAGTATTAGGATCTAGTGTCCAAAGGTTTTCTAATAGGAACCATGATGCAAGAGCCTCCATGAGTGTAGGTAAATCTTGCATCACTCAAAACCAATGTTTAGATTAATTTTGTTAATTTTAGGTTAAAATTAAATATAATCTAGTATAGGTCACCATGTACCTTGGAAAGTATTAAAGGGGATATAGGGGATAAAATAATCTAAAATTGTAGCCTATGTCAAAAAGAAAATGTAATTTTCATGAGGGGAGCATATTTCTTATTATTTATAATTAAAAATGGAGAAAATCCCCATCTTGACATTTAATTAGGGAAAGGGAAGAGTCGTGATAAAGAGGAATTGAAAAGACCCCTTCTTAGGCGTCCATTTTGGGAATTATAAAGAGCACCTTCTTAGGCCCCCATTTGGAAAAGATCTAGGGGCATCTATTAGCTACGTGGGGGGTTAATGATTACCATGTGTTACTCATAAAAAGTGGGCTTGGGATTTCCAAGGGGTGGTCATCCATCCTTTTAGAATACTACAAGTGGTTACTCTCTCCAATATTCTTTGAATTGGGGGTTTGAGCTATTTATTGTGCATTCAAAGTGGAGTCCTTCCTTAGAGATATTGAGAAGAAAATATTGTAGCTCCAACTTATGGATTTATAGATACTAAGTTGTTAATAATTTATATTAATGAATTTGTATTACATTTTATTGAAAAATAAAAATAAAATAGTTTCTTATGTAAATTAATGTTGTTCTCTTTGTTATGCTATGTGTGAATGTTGGGTGGATTAAGCCTCCATTAAGTGTAACATAGAATGTGTTTGGATGTATAAGGGGATAGCTTTTTATCAGTAGGTATAAGAGTGGGTGTTCTTAATAGTGCTAAATATGAGGCAATTTATAATGATACTTGTGGTTGTGGGTTCATGATTAAGATCCCTTCATGAAGGCTATGTGGTGGAAGAATTGTTAGTGAAAGAGATGCTAGTGGAAGAAATGTTGTTCAATTAGAGGGTTTAGAGCCCTCCACAGACAAGTTCAAGGACTAGAAGAGGATATGTATAAGAGTTTGACAAGAGTCCAAGATGAAAGTAATAATGAAAATGACAAGGAAAGATAGTTTGAAGAAGAACAAGAGTCTATGAGAGATCACATCTCTAAGATTGGAAAAAGGTCAAAGATTAAAGTCAGTTGGATCATTGATGTGGACGATTAATTTGAGTTTGAAGATGTGGAAGATCTTGATAGGATCAAATTCAAAAAGACCCAATTGAAAAATCATACCAATATCTAGAAGATACAAGTTTAGCTAGAGAGAAATATAAGAGGAAAAGACAAAATAATGAGATGTGATAAGATGGTGGACAAGTTGAAGGGGAAGTTCATCCTTATTGATTACAAGATTCAGTTGTTGAAAAAGAATTAGAGTTTAAAGCAAGTAGGTAGGTCTGTCAAGGAGTACATAGAAGAATTATATCAAATCTTGATCAGAACATAAATAATGACACTAACAAGGAGAAGGTAGCCATTATGTTAATGGGTTGAAATTAATTATTCAGGATGAGCATATTTGGCTATGAAGGTAGCCACAAAATATCTAGAAGGAAAATAAAAAATACAATAACAATAGAGAATGAATATGACAAGAGTAAACTGCATTCTCACCAAGAAAAAAAATGTAATACAATATGGATTGGATTGACTCAACTGAAATCAACTTGAATGAATGAATGATGCTACATAGGAGACCCCTTACTTATATAAAAAATGTGAGTACAAAAGAGTGAATGAGACAATGACAAGTGTCATTATATCATTACATGATAATCAAGAGATAACTTATCAACCACCCAAGGTGGAATCACATGTCCACCAGAGGTGGATCATCCTCTAATGTGTAATAAAGCACGTACAACATGTGCAACAAAGGTGGAGAGTGATAAAGTGATAAGTGCACTAAAGGTGGAGTTACCACATAAAGTGGAATGTGATAACATGAAAAAACCACCTTAAGTAGAAATGCTCCTACTACTCCTATGCAATTCCCTAAGTAAGCTTAAGTAAAGTGTAATTAGGACCTAGGTGACAATTAACCAAGTTAAGATACCTTAATTACAACAATACCCCCCTTAAGTGCAACTTAGGGAGAATGTACAAAAGATAACAATGTTTAATGTGTCCTAGATGCTAGGTTGTATTAGGTACTCACGTACAATGAAAATACAATCTCTCACAAGCTAAGAAAAGGAGAAAATCACGTGGGATAAAACTCCCCTTTAAAAGAGAGATGAAAGCACACATTGATCTGAATGGTATGAGAAGAACAAAACCCCATATGAGGAAAAGGTCCCCCCATAAGATAGAATAGGAAAGACCATGGAGACCCCCCTCAATGTCAAATTTACTGCAAAGATGGTCCAAGATGACAACTAATACTCCTCCATAGAAAGAAAATAGAGCCGATGTTGCACCAAGAATCTCAAAGTGTGATAAATCATGTACTACTATCAACAAAGAATGAATGATGAATCATCCACTACAATATGAAAATGATCAGGCACATAGAAACCTACTTGAGCATCAATTGGATACTTGCCAGTGGCATATTTGTGCATTCTATGTCTTGAATGAAGCCATGCACCAAGTCTCACAAGACAATTCCTAATCTACTAACTATATAAGGATTACAATAAATATGTCATCAACGACAAATCACAAAGAAGGATGACACTTTGTAATAGTATGTTACAACATAATGCAAGAGAATACAACATCAAAAAGATGCAATGTTGGAAATTGGTGATGATGCCACCAAGAATGTGTTGCAAATGATCACCTATGATTCCCTCTGGTTGGATTGATGTGCCAAAAAAACATAGGAGTACTGACCCCCCTGACTGCCAGCTTGAGGATGAATCACTACAACATGTATTAAGTGGACAAAATATTTTGTTCCCAATTTGCATATTTATTGAAATTTATTTTAAAAAGATTATAAAAAAGTTTTTAAAATATTTTATGAATAAAAAATTATTAAATAACAACGAAAAATTATTATTATTATTATTATTTTCTTTCTTGGACTTTCCATTTCAATGACTACAATTACCACAATCAAGCTATAATTAACTTAGTTCACTATGAAAAAGACCAAACTAAAGTCTATGCATTACAATTGCAAAAATAAGCCAAAATTTGAAAGCACAATTTCTGATAATAGTCACTCTAAACTGATAGCATTGTGCTACAAAATACAGAAAAAATCATGCGCTTTCGAAAAAATTGCACCTTAAAAGGAGTCTATATGAGCTTGAATAAGGCTTTGAATGTTGCAAAAATGGGATTATGATTTTTTTTTATAAACTCATCTACTAAAATTAGAAACCGTCTATACCAATGTGTAGATCACGAAATTCTACCCCAAATTTAAAAAAATTTACTTAAAAAAAAGAGTCTGGATGATTGAGATATCGATGTTTAAAATTTGTCTGTGTAATTATGATACCTAAATCACCTCCACACCTCAAAACTTCAAATAGCTATCTAGATTTAGCCTCTAGTGTCCGATTTGTATGAAATGACTATTGATCTTGGAGTTTTTGGACCTTCTCAATTTGATGTCAACCTTTGATTTGCACCAACAACCTACAATTTTTCCCTGCAATAGAAAGTCACAAAGAGGATCCCTCCCCCCAAAAACCACCAAAATATACATTGAGATTTGTCAAAAGACTATCCAATAGCACTCAACAAGTTCTGATACAATGTAAGATTTAGCTATAAAGGTAGCCACCCAAGATCTATAAGTCAAATGGAAAGCACAATAACACGAGAGAATGAATACGACAAGAATAAACTGTAATCTCACCAAGAATGCAATACAATATGAAATGAATGAACTCAACTAGAATCAACTTGAATGAATGAATGATGCTACATAGGAGACCCCTTGCTTATATAGCCAAGGTGAGTACAAAAGAGTGAATAAGATAATGACAAGTGTCGTTATCTCATTACATGATAATCAAGAGACAACTTATCACCCACCCAAGGTGAAATCTCATGTCCACCAGAGGTGGATCATCCTCCAATGTGTAATAAAGTATGTGCAATATGTGCAAAAAAGGTGGAGAGTGATAAAGTGATATGTGCACTAAAGTTGGAATCAACACATAAAGTGGAATGTGATAACATGAAAACACCACCTAAAGTGGAAATGCTCCTACATGAGCTTAGTCTAATCAGAATGACTACTATTGAGGATGTTAACCAATTTGAATTGAAGTTAGAAGAGAAGTTAAATATAATATTTATAAGAAAGAAAAGAGGAAGAGGTCGATCATATGGAGACCAAAATGAAGATTAGAATAAGATTGAAGAATTAGGTAACAATCACAATAATAAGGGAGATAATGCCTATCGTCCCCGTGACCAATGATTAAATGGAAGAGAAAAATTTGGATGAGGATCTAGAAGAGGAGGCTTTTGAGGAACCTATTTCGAATGTAGAGGACATATATAGCATATGATTATCCCCAATATTAGGAGAAGAAAAATAGCTCATACTTGAGGGTAATACACATGTTGCCAATAAAGATGAAGATGTTAAGTCTTCCCATTTTAATGATGCAAAAAGAGGAGAGATTCTTGTCACAAGAAGATCCTTTCTAAATGAGGAGGAACAATAGAAGAAGATCTTGTTTCACACAAAATGTGAATGCAAGCGTAAAGTTTGTAATGTGATTATTGACGGTGGTAGCACTGACAATCTTGTGTTAGAAGAAATGGTTAACGAATTGAAGTTGGAGAGGAGGAGACATCCTTAGCCATATTGGATAACATGGTTTTAGAAGGACCACAAAACTTTGGCCAATGAGAAATGTTTGATAAAATTCAAGATTGGGAGCTACAATGATGATTTACTACATGAACTTGTCACATATTGTTGTAGATCTGGGGTTATGAATCAAGTTGGGAATATGGTTGTTTTGGATGTTGTTCATTATGAGGGTTTTGGTAGGAGGTTTCACAAATGACTCCTTGAACCAAAACACACCTCACCATTGGATCTTGTAGCCTTGAGAGATAAACATTGACATAAATTTTAACCTATATGGACAAGTTGAAAAAAAGGTAAAAATATTTGCCCCCTTCACCCTTTGTACGATTGTACGAATATATGGGTTGTAGAGAAAAGTTGAATCATTTATTTTGATTAGTTTCCTACATAGAATTTTTTCTATTGACTTTATTTAAGTGATTTGAAAATAATAAAAAGAATTATTAAAAATCAACTTATGGGTGTTTGCATATCCTTGCATAGTGCAAGGTATTGCATTGGCAAGGATTATTAGCCTCGAGTCAAGGATGGGCCTAACGAGCTTTAGGCCCCTCATTCTCAACCTCTATCCTATTTGAAGCCCTTGAGCAACAATATTCCACACCAATCTCAACAAAGAAAATATGTGGTAAATTTAAAAGTAACTTCAAGTAAAAGGAATGCATATTTATATAGTTTAGTGGAATGAAGTAAACTTAGACAAATCTAGATTTTTCAATGAATGAAATTACCCAATATCTATGAAGATAAAGTAGTTATGTCATAAGATCAAAATTTGGTTAATTTTTATCATTATTCAACACATTGAAACATATTAATTTTTTTAAAATTTTTTTTTTTATATCTAAAATATCTAAACAATTAAGAATAAGTGTATTTCCTAAGAAAAAAATATTGAATATAAATTTTTAATACTCTTATATTAATTTTAATAATATGTAATCTATAATTTTATTGATATGTGTAATTTGTATATAATTTTATTATCAATCACTAATTTAAATTTTACAAATATTCAATATTTAAATTTAATATTTTTAACATTTCTTATTAATCAAATTATAATATCTGAATATAAAAAATTAGTAATATTTTAGTATAATAATATTTTTTCATTGTCTAATATCTAAAAAATTAAAACAATTAATAATGTGCTAAATAAGTCTTCATTAAAAAATATATTAATACATTTCTTTAAAAATGCAAATGGTATCAAATCTAGTGATTTAAGAAAAAAATTATCATTCCAAATGTAAATAAAATGTTGGACTAAAATGAAAATGTTATTTTTTGATACTTAATTTTTTAAAGTTGTGTTTTGCTTTAAAAGTGAGTGTTTATTTATCTATGTTAAAAATAAAACAGAATGTACTAAAATAATTTGAAATGCAAATAGAATATTACAATTTTACAGACTTTAAAAATAAAATAGAAACCATTTGAAATGCAAATAGAATATTACAATTTTATTAACTTTAAAAATAAAATAGAAACATAGTATTTAAATTTTGTTTTGGAAACATTTAATGTTTTTATATTTATATTTTATTTTTTTTATGTAGTGTTGCATGTTTATGTACTTGAAGAAAATAGAAATGTACATGAAATTTTTTAAATGAACTCATCCCAATTTTAAAACCAAGTGATAAAAAAATTGATATGAAAAATATTTTTAGCTTAATTCTAATTTAATAAAAGAAATTGATGAGAATTATTTTTTACTTAATTCCAATTTGATAAAAAAAAATTGTTTTTGGCTTAATTCTAATTGGATAAAAGAAATTAATAAGAATTGTTTTTGACTTAATTCTAATTTTGATAAAAAAAATTGCTAAAATAGTTTTTAGCTTAATTCTCCCACACAATACCTACAATAAATAAAATTCAAAGTGGTTAGTAGTCAAAATGTTGCCCAAGTCTGTTGGAAGCAAATCTTTCATGATAAGATTTACTACCAATAGCCCTCCAAAGAAGGCAAGTTAACATTTAGAATTAATATTTTGTAAAGCATAATTATTATTATTTTAGCCTTGTATTATGATGAACAACATAAACATGGAAGAGCCTTTTATGAAGAACAACATAAGCATTCAGCTGATTCACACCATGTAATAATTAACAGCCATTAACCATCCTTGACTCCTTATGCGGATAAAGATCACTTCTCAGGCTATCCATGGGGAATGGAGTAAAAAAAATAGGGTTTTTTTTGTTCAAGATGTCTAGAAATATAAGCCAAGATAAAATTTTCAGGCTTTTTTCAGGCTACTCTTACTGCTTTTTTGTTACCAGAATTCCATTTTTTCTGGCAATTAAAGTTAACACAAGATTGTGAATTGGGTGTTGTCTCTACTGGAGAATTTTGTCTTGGTGTCCATTTTCAAGATGGAAATTTCAAGTTCTGTCTTGATAATGACACTAAGCCTACTTACATTGGCCTGTGGAGAATTGCAAACAGTTGGATCAGTAGATTTTCCCAGTCATCTCACTCAGTCTAAAGCAAGTTCTAATGTGAGAATCACATTGGTATTGGATGCAGTTGAAAAAGGAGCTGGTAGGCATACATATTAAGCAAATTGCATTTCTGGGAAAATTGGTTTTTTGGTTATACTTCCTAAATTTTACTATTCAAAAAGCAAATTTGGTATATAGAAAGAAAAAAGAGGGGAAAGTTGGGCATCTATCTAAAATAGTATATTAACTGCTATGTTTTAATGGGTGCAGTTTGTTTGGATGGAAGTCCTCCTTCTTACTACTTAGACAGAGGAGTTGGTTCAGGCTCAAATAAATGGGTCATTGATATAGAGGTAATCAAGTACTAACCACATTGAACTGTCTACTTTTTCAGATACTCATTTGGATTAATGTTTAATTTTATTTAGTTGTTTCTGGTTTGATAGTGTGACTGTTTTAGTATCAATATTTGGGATCACATTTTATGATATTATCTGATAACATTAATGTTTGGTGTATTATATGTGAAACAAATTTTAGGGCGGAGGATGGTGTAACAACTTAGCCACATGCCGGTTCAGGGCTAAAACAAAGCATGGTTCATCTAATTTCTTGCCAAAGGCAAAAACTTTTTCAGGAATTTTAAGTTCTATCCAGTCAGAAAATCCAGGTATCACTATATTAGCATCCCCTGAATATAACTGAAATAGCATTTGTTATGAATGAGTGATATTAATTAAAGATTAGCAAATGCATTTTACATGAGGATCCCTATGGTGAAGAGGGTTGAACACCATTGCATTCAAATAGATACATGTCTTGCAAAATTTATGGAGCATTTTGGTTTTCCTTGAAAGAAGTGGTAGTTTTACTTACCATCTTCAGCATTGAGATGCCAATCTCAATGGAACAATATAATTGAACCAAATCTCTTAATCACTGATTGTTCCACAGATTTCTATAATTGGAATCGAGTGAGAGTCTCCTACTGTGATGGGTCATCATTCACAGGAGATGTAGAAGAAGTAAATCAGGTATAAATACTATGTTTCTTCAGTGCTCTGTTCTGATCTGCTCTAACATCACAATTTTATGGTTTATATAGAGAGATGTGTATACTGATTAGTATATTTGACTGTTAAGTAGACCACCGACAACCTCTATTTCAGAGGGAAGAGGATTTGGCAAGCTGTTATGGAAGATCTCTTGGCAAAGGGATTGTATGAAGCTGAAGAGGTGGGCAACTCTTTTTCATAAATGTTCAGAGAGATTTCTTAGGTAAAAGTTGTGAATTTCAGAAAAAGATCACCTTTGGCAAATCTTGAACAAGAATGTTCCCCATGTCTGTTGTCAGAAGAGGGATTGTTTTGAAAAATTAGAGCTATAAAAAAAAACTTAAGGTTAGTTAAATTTTTTATTTAAACTGTGTGTAATCTTTTTCATTGTCACAATGTTTCATATCATACTTTATGATTTATCATCAGGGTGAAACATCTAGAGAGTAAGAAATTCATCATCCACTTCCAGACCATACTTCATCAACCCTCATCTGGATGAAATATCTAGAAAGCAAGAATTTCATCATCAACATTTCAGATCATAATTAATGATAAGTCATCAAAAACATCTAGAAAACAAGATATATAAATAGTATCGTTGATTGATAATAGAATAGATTACACATTTAACCCAGAAATTTAACAATAGATAATACTACATAACACTAAAAAAAAAACTTTCATTTACTCCTCTTTCAATATATTGATTCATAACCTGTTACCATATTCATTTGGTTATATATATTTTTGTAGGCATTACTTACTGGGTGCTCAGCAGGTGGATTGACAACAATAATTCACTGTGATGAGTTTAGGGCACTTCTACCACTGACCACTAAAGTCAAGTGTTTGTCAGATGCCGGATTTTTTCTCAATGTGTATGATCTCAACTAGTTTTTCTCTTTTCTTGTTGGTAACAAATGATAGCTAATAAAAAAGCTAATTTTAGTAATGGCCGCCTTGTGCATGTGGAGCAGAGATGATGTTTCTGGACATCAATATATAAGAAATTTCTTCCATCAGACGGTCAAGTTGCACGTATGCTTTTCATAACTTTTGCACAACTATTTTACAAAATATCCGATCTTCAATAAACAGATATAACAAAGTTATTTATTCTTCAAATTTGTACATGACTGCTAGCACTGACATTAAACTGAACTTTCTTTGCAGGGATCAGCTAAAAATCTTGATCGAACCTGCACAACTACAATGAATCCAGGCTTGGTAACTATGTTTACAATCCTCATCTATTTGAATCGTCTGTAATTTGTGTTTTTTAGATTTTTACTAACCTAAAATTGAAATGGCAGTGTTTCTTTCCCCAGTATTTATTGAAATCAATAAAAGCTCCACTTTTTCTTCTAAATTCAGCATACGACTATTGGCAGGTAATTGATTTCAAATAAAATGGATTTATTCTTGTTGTTTTCTTATTTGAATAAAAGAAAAGAAATTGAAACAATTATACCAAACAGATTACTAACAGCCTCGTGTCAAGGAACTCAGATCCTAATCATGAATGGCAACTCTGCAAGTACAACTTTGCAGATTGTGATGCTGAACAAATAAACAAATTGGAAGGTTAGATAGACATTACTTTCCACTTAATTTTTTTTGGTTAAAAGTTGCGAGTTCAGTGACGCAGATTCTTATTAATATTAGAAAAATGTGTACATGTCCTAGTTCAGGCGAGCATATCGGTCGGAAAGAACAGAAAGAAAATCTTTGGTTGTAGCTCAAGAATCAGATACTAAACTTAAAAACCGTTAAACCTGCCCTTACATTAGACCCCAACCTAAACAAATCGGTAACCTCATTCAATTTTGGAAGTGTACCCTAACCCATAACCTGCCCTTACATTGGATCCCAACCCATACACATCAGTAACCCCATCCAATTTGAAAGTGTACTCCAACCCATACAATATGTACAATATACAATGATAGGAGCATCCCAAATCCGTACCCACTGAAAAACCCAAAAAAGACCCAAAAGAAGTATAACAGCCAATCAAGAAGCAAAGATAAGGCTCCATTTCTAGGCCAGTGGAAGAAGAAGCAGAACCTTCCGCTTGAACTTTATTCTAATGAAGTTCTTAGATTATTTCTGAAAGTTCAATTTTAATAGATATGGGCATCTCAATAAGTGATTGTTTGTGTTATCAGATTTTAGGAATTTAATGGTTCGTGCAGTAGAAGAAATACAGAGATCAGAAGAGGGAGGACTTTTTATTGATTCATGTTATTTACATTGCCAAACTGGTTTACAAAACCTGTGGTTTGCAGCAGATTCTCCAAAACTGGGATCAAGGGTATGCATCTATGCAAAATTTCTAGGCTTTAACTTTCTAAGTTTTAGAAAATATAAAAATATAAAAAGTTAATGATCTAAGATTTTTACAATCTATTATATTAATGTGTTGTTGTTTCTGGATTTTTCAGTGAATTTTTTTGTCAATGTTACTGATTACTGATTATATTTAATGTTTATTATTAACATTTGTGATTTCTCTTTCTTTTATGCATTCTATTTTCTGATAATATTATAGAATGTAATAAAAACCATTGATGTAAAAACTCTTCTACAATCAAATCTAGAAATATACATAAGATATTACAAGTATATGATATCACATTTCTGGATTGAACTAAATGTTGGTTCTTGATATCACATTTATTGATTGAACTACATGTTAGTTCTTGATTGAACTCAATGTTGGTAAGAGTTAATAGTTTTTAATATTTGTTTATGGTATTGCAGTCAATTGCAGGGGCAGTTGCAGATTGGTATTTTGATCGACATGTGAGCAAGCATATAGATAGTCCATATCCCTCTGCTACAGCTTGCAATAAAAATCAAACTCTACAGAAAAGAGATTTTTTAGACTTCACGTATTCTTTAATGGATTAAATCTGAAAGTGCACTTGCATGTCGAAGACTATCATCTGTACAATTTTGAAATTTATGAATAAGCACACTGCATTCTTTCATTCAAAACACTCTGCAATGAAATTTATTTCCATAAATTAAGTTTCTTTTATTGTTTAATATTTTAACATACAGAATAGTAATGTAATATATTGTTTTCAAATGAGAAATGATGTTACCTCAAATGTTTTCTATGTCGGTGAAACTAAATATTGTCAAGTATTATTTTTAGTTTTTTTTTTATATTAATCTTATTCTTTGTTAAATAGAAATAAGAGAATTATAAATAGTTTAAGACATTGCTATCTCAATTTTTATATAAATTCTATAATATTTTTATAAATAAATATGAAGTATTATTCTAAAAGAAAAAAATATAATAATAATTAAATATTTCAAAAATAAAAATAAACATTATGTTTTTAAAGCTTGTAAAAATGATGTGATCATGCAAAAATGACGTGATTATGAAGCTTACAAAAATAGCTAACTCCATTTCCTTTGGAATGATTTTATTATTTCCTTTAAAGTAATTAGATTTGACAATATTTGAATTTTTTTTACAAATATATTAATATATTTTCAAATAAATAATATATAATCACAGAAGCAACCCACTAAATCTGGGCCATAGACCTTGTATCTGTTTCTTGCCAAATGCCTACTGCTTCTAGGAGGCCAATGGTACCTTAGGCGCCCTTGACTAGGGTTATGGTGCCCCAGGTGCCCTTGACCAGTAATATGGTGCCCAAAGCGACCTAGACTAGGTTTTTGGTGCTACATTTCTGAGTGAAGCTTTGTCTTTGTCTTCTAATCACTTGTTCATCTTTTGTCTTTGTCAATAGCTTGTAGCTACATCTGGATCTACACAAGGGAGGAGACAAGTGGTGTTTGGGCCTGTATAAGGTTTTTCCTTAATCAAACCCTAGGGTTGGACTCAATCCTACAACGATGATGAATTGAAATAGAAATATGAATTGAAATGCTCAATTAAAATAATTATACCTCCAATTGGTGATGCAATGTTCTTTTAGGATAAAACCTCTATGCGTTGATGCAATAACAAGATAAATAATCATGAAATCATCATTGATACATAATTAAAGATGCCTTGATGTAGCTTGTTGTGCCTTGAATCAGATCTACTGTTGAAGAAGAATAAATTGTCTTGAATTGGAATGCAAATGATGTCTTGTGTTGATGAGATGATATGGTGTAGAAACAAATTAGGAGAGATGCTTATACATGGATCTCAAAATGAAATCACCTTTTGGCTGACTTAGAATTATAATATTTTCATATTCAGGGATAGTTTTGGAAAAGGGAAGATTGACATATTATCCATCCAAAAATTTAGCCAAAAAGTGGAGATCTACATCACCCTCAGTGACAGACCCAACTAAATTGGTCCCAATTTTTAGGCATGCAAAGTAATAAGGTCCACATGCTCAAAATGTATTTTTATGGAAATATATAATGTTTAGATGTGTGAAATGTGTCTTGAGGTTTTAAATGGGATAGGATTTATAATAAGTAAAATGATAAAAGATAAAGGGCACACCTAGAATTAAGGGCCCAAATAATTTTAAGTGTTGATGTATTAAAGTGGTTCATAGGATTTATAATATTAATTTAAATCAACAAAGGTCCTATAATGCATAAAGGAATGATAAATACTAAAATGATTACTAAGAGAACATGTGAAATTGGACACCTTAATTAAAGGTGTATAATTTATGATGCTATATTTAGCCTTCACTTACAATGTATGATCTTACGATCATACTCATGGTTAAGTATAAATGAAGAGATAGAGAATGTGAGAGCAAGAATAACTAGGGATATGATAACACTAAGGGATGATCAAGTCCCCAAGCATAGGATCTTATAAATTCATGCAAGTAACCTTCAAATATGCACAAAGAAAATAATGTTAGCACTAAAACAAAGGTTCCAAGTCAACTAGTTGAAGATAACTCAATAATCAAAATGTTTCAACCACTAATATCATTTTCAACATATTATTGCAACAATAGAAGTGGACTCATAGAAAGGGACCATGATCCAACACTAGCAAAGTGTGTTATTCTATTGATTCATGGTAGAGAGGGAGAGAAAAAGGAACTTGGATTCCATAGACTAGCAAGTTGTCTTATCCCAGGTGATCCATGAAAGGGTAAGGAGAGTCAAATAGTTTAGCAAGTTGTATTATGCTAGTCAAATCTTCTTGAAAATTGGAGCCAAGGAAGTTAAAATGGTCTAGAAAGTTGCATTATGCTAGTCAACCCATCTTGAGAGTCGATGCTAAGAATAACCAAGAAAGGCATTACCTGCAAGGAAATATATACAAATTATGGTGCCAAGAAGACTCAAATGGTCTAGAAAGTTATGTTATGCTAGTCAACTCATCCTGAAAATTTTGAATAAGAATAACGAAATAAAGCACGATTTTCATAAGGAAATCCCACAACTTTTGAATAAGGATAACCAAACAAAGCACAATATTTGTAAGGAAATCTTGCAAATTTTGAATAAGGATAACCAAACAAAGCACAATTTCTGTAATGAAATCATACAACTTTTGAATAAGGATGACCAAACAAAGCAAAATATTTGTAAGGAAACCTTGAAACTTTTGAATAAGGATAACTAAAAAAAGTATGATGTTCATAAGGGGATCCTACAATATAAGCAACAAGGAGGCCACATAAATGCCCCCTTAAAAGTTCAAAATCTATAATTATGGTGATTTGACTTAAAGATTAAAAAACAAGGATAAACACCTTGAGTACTAAGGAGATATCCTTCAAAGGAAATAATATATACACATAATGCAAGCAAAAGAGGGCATAGCTCTGTTGAGGCAAGGAAGAGATAGCTGTAAAAATATATCTTGCAACAAGTGTAAAGGGATCCTTTTGAGGGATGCATTAAGAGAGGAGAGATCTTTTCTCAAAGATATCTACCTCCAAAAATAGAGATCTTTAAAAAGTACGACATCTTTGACTAAGAGAGAAGGAGACTAAGGATATGCATCTTCCCTATGGCTAGCAAAAATTGTGTTCTTAGTGAAGGATTACACATGGGTTATCACTAAGGAGAGATCATTCATAAAATATTTCAAGCAAGGAATAGTTTGTAACCAGGGTGCACACATGTATTCACATGAAATAATTCTATGAAAGAAAGGACGTCAAGTTATAAAATATGAAAATCATTTAAGAAAAAGTGAATCCTTAGAAAGAAGAAATCATGGAAACACTATTATTGCTCCCCAAGCATAGAGGCAATAATGATTAAGCTATTGTATTTGTCACAAGTATGAGTGTATCATAGTGTACGCCTCTCTCTCCGGATTCCCACAACTTTCCAAGGGCGGGGGTTAGTAGCAAAGGTTCACAAGTGAATGCAAATCAAGTATACAATAACTACTAAATGAATAACAGAAACGTGAGCAATAAAATTTACAAACAAGAGAAGGGAAGACAAGTAAATGCAAACCCCTCGATGCTTGAAGCTTCTATTGTTTCTCTCTACTCCTTCCGAAACGCTGTTCTTGATGCTCAGTATTGGCGGGGTAGCGTCTATGACTTGAGAAGCGTCGAGA